>CAIGRP010055259.1:0-16235 GCA_903798385.1 Fraxinus cuspidata
TTCTCCATCTCTAATTGGTTATTACTTGCTAATGCAAGAAATGGGACAAATGGATAATAATTTGAACATCGTGTTAGTTTCTCATGAAAACAACTCCATTGCCTCGAGGATCATGTCGTAGCAAAATAAAAAAAAAATCAGATTTTTTTCCCTTTAAGTATAATTGACATTTTGGTGCTACAATAATTTTTATTTGTTACACCACATTTTAATTGCAGTTAAGTTTCTTGATCTTTGCTCGTTATAACAATTATTTTTTTAAGTTTTTTCGTCAACTCATTATCTTCAACTTTCCATTAATTAGTATATCTCATCAATGATGATGATTTATGTTAAAATATTTTATTTCCATGCTTTAAAATGAGGCAAACATATTTTTTCGTACTTTTTATTTGTTCATTTATATTTTAAAAATATGATGGAAAAATAAGCTGTATATGTTATTTTTACGATTTTTTGGACATAAACTATTATCAAATATAAAATGTGTTAACTAATGAAAAATTTGAGTATAAGAAGGTAATGAAAAATCGTTATGAATATAAATGCTATAATGAGTAAAGATTGAGAACTTTAAAAATGTGATGCAAGAAATAAAAATTATAGTTTAAATATAATTATCATATCAAAATTAGACACATTTTAGCCTCTATTTGACAATCATTATTTAGAAAAACAATCATTTGAATAGTGATTTTAGGAGAGTGCGTGGGGCTAAAAAATACCAAAAAAAAAAAAAAAGGATTTACATACAGAATATTTTAATGTATGAGTGCGTGGTTGAAAATAACTATAAAAAAAAGTTTTTCAGATAATGGTTTTTAAATAATTGTCAAACATAAATTTGGACATTTTAGTAAAAAATTATTAGCACAGAATGTCTATACGTCTGAAATTCGTTGTGTAAAACGTTCTCACTTTTTTTTTTTTCATTTTAACCACCCATATTTTTACATTTCATTGCGTAAATCGTCATTTCCATCAATTTTCAATAAACACTATGAAATGACGAATGTATCCTCATATTTAATGAAAACAAAAAGAAAATGAAAGAAAAATAAAGAATAAATTGCAACTACACTCCCAATCTTTCTTAAAAAGTACAAACGAGTGCCAAATAAGTTAATAAAAAGTTAGAAATAAAAAAAAAATCTCGAAGGGTAAACAATTTATAGTAAAAATGAAAGGGCCAGCCCCCCGAGGCATAACTAAGTGGTGCAAATGACAAGAGTGTGTTAGTTTATGTTGAGCTGGCAGTCGCAGTGTGCGAGTTTAATTCCACCTCTTACACGGTATGGAATTGTACTCTTTGTGGCACCAGTTGAGTTACATCCCGCTATTAACCTCCTCCACAATGCTCTAAGGGCGGGTCGGGGCGATGAGGGACCCTTAATTTTATTTTATTATTATTTATTTATTTATTTTTTTCTGTGTGAAGGGCCATGGACAAAACAGTTTTATTTCCCTTGTAGAATCTTGTAGAGTCGTAGACCGTTGATATATCCAAATAGGGACTCCTCTTCTACCCTAAAATTTATAATGGAATCCGCTCCTCTGCAACCTCTCCACTGCCCGACAGAACCCTCCGCCATGAACGAGACCGCCTCAGCCTATCCAATGCCGAAACATTCCTTCTGACCCATCAAGCTCACGTTTGATTAACGACTCAAAATCCAAAAGAAAAAATATAAAGAAAAAGTAAACCCCAATTATGGAACCCTCATCATCACCATCATTAGTATCATCATCAAATAATTGTTCTCATGCATCGTGTTTTTCAAGTTCGAAGCAAAAGGGTCTCAAGATTTTGAAGAATCCTAAAAGAAATCGAGTTGGGTCGACCACGAACCGAAAAAGTATAAATTTCAGAAACGTTAATGGTGATACCTTGCTCTTTCTCTGGGAATGTCAGTTGCTTCTTTTGTTTACCAGGTACTTATCTTTTGAACTATATTTGTATGTTCTTATTAAAAAAGGATAGATTTTTGCAATTGTTCTCATTCTTGATATTTTTGGGAAATTTTGTTATTTTTATGAGAATTCTGTGCAGTATTTGAAAAACTATGGATTTCAATGAGTTTAAAAATGAAGGGATCAAGATTCTGGATTTAGATATTTGTTGGATTCTACATGCTTTATTCGTATAATTTTTGTGGAAAAGTTTGAATTTTTAATGGGATATCTTGGATTTTTAGTGCGACAAAGGTGAAGGAGGGTAGAGTTTTGAGTTAATGTGCACATGAAAAACTTCTGTACGTGGCGGTGGCGGCGGCGGCGGAGGAGGAAAAAAGAGAGAGTAGAGAGAGAATTTTTAATTTTAATTTCTTAATAATTTATTTCGAAACCATTTGTACCTTTTTAAAAAAAAAATTGAAAATTGTGGTTGTAATTCTCTTTATTTTTATTTTATTTAACTATGAGGTTGCCTTTGTCATTTTAAAACTTTTTATCGAGAAATTTGATGAAAATAATTGAAAATAATGATTTTCATAATGAAAGATGTAAATACGAGTGAAAATGCAAAAAACAAACAACGAAAGGTGTGAACATTTTGTACGATGATCTAATAACCCTTTTAGTAAATTTCCTCATATTAAGCTCATGTTTGTTTGACAATCGTTATTTGAAAATTTTTTTTTTACATTTTTATTTTCAAGTATACATTCACGCAATAAAATATTGTGTATATAGATTCAAAAAAAATTTTCTAAAAAATTAGAGCATGTTTGAGCTTTATTATTTAATTAAAATGTATTTTGAAACGGTAGTTTCATAGGGAATATTTCGAATTTGTGAATAATATTACTTTATTAAAAAATGTGTTATTGAGAATAAGATTGTGAAAAATAAAAAACACCTCCGCTTAAAAAAATACTATTCAAATTTCTGTTTCGAGTTAAGCCAAATGTACGGAATAATTGTTCACATAATTGTCCCACTAAAATAAAAAAATGCCAAAAAATCCCACCAACCCACCCACTCCCTATTGTGGAGTTAATTAAATCATCAACATTTGGGTTCGATTACCACTTGCTCAACCAGAAATAAATGGTTACTGAATGCTCACCCGCTTTTGAAAAAATTTACCCATCCATCACCTGTAAATTTGAATGAATCGTTATTTCCTTTCTTCACAGTCCCATCCCAGACTACCACATAAGTATAGAGGATTGGGGAGAAGAGAAGATAGTGAAGAAAGGAAATGACGATTCATTCAAATTTTGGGAAGAAATCGTTTTAATTAATATCCACTTCATGTTTTAACTGTGTTAGTGGCCACGTAAGATTTCAGTCTGCCACGTAGAGATTTTTGCCTTGTTGGATGAACAAAAGTGAAACGAGTGATGGATGGGTAATTTTTTTATAAGTGGGTGAGCATTCGGTAACCATTTATTTTTGGGTGAGCAAGTAATAACCGAATGTTGGTGATTGATGATTTAATTAACTCCCCTATTGTTATAGTTTGTGTGTAAATTGTCTTTGAACCATAATTTGTGAACATCTCGTCTGATTCCCAAGTAATAATTGTCACCCAGGGACTAAACCTGTTACAAACAGCTGCAAGCACAGAACCAAACACTTCAATCATTTATACTTTGGTATTCTCAGCTCCACCTCCCTCCGCCCGAGATGGAAGCGGTGCCCCTTCTTAATCGGAACTCCGGCGAGTTGCAGGTTATCGGAGATGACGGCGATTATCTCCCAATAAGAGGGCTGAAACCATGGTGGAGAGTTTTCTGCATAGAGACTGCGAAGCTATGGAAAATCGGTGGCCCAATAGCCTTTCAAATTTTTTGTCAGTTCGGAAGTGGCTCTGTGACCACCATGTTTGTTGGCCACCTCGGAGATATCGAACTCTCCGCCTTCTCCATTGCTCTGTCCGTTGTCGGAACCTTCGCGTTCGGTCTTCTGGTTAGCCCCTCTACCCACATGCATATATACTCAAATAGATATAGATAGATAGAGTAAAAGCATATAGTTATGGAGGAGGTTAAATCTTTTTTATTGATACAATTATATTGTTATCATTTAGATCAAAATTTGCGATCATAACAAAGTATAAAAATTAATAAGGTTTGATCATTGCAAAGGGTGCTGTAGTAAGTTCGTAAGTAAATCAAATATGCACAATGATAGAAAAAAAAAATTTAATTACAATAACTTTAATCTTTTTATTCTTATTCTTTTAGTAAAAGATGCTGCTTCTGGATGTATCTTTTTCTTCTTGTTTTTATGAAGCTAGAATTATATATTTGTATCAATTATAATAGCATTCTGAAAAACTGTTCCTGGATAAGTACGTCACGCGGTTCACTTTTAGGCACCTCTTTATTACAAATGAAAATTTGGATTTTGATGCTCATAATGATTGTAATGAATCAGGAACTATTTAATTGCCTTTTATAGAGCTTTTACCAGACAAAAGAAAGTGGGAAAGAATAAGGACATATCTTTTTGTTTATCTGCCATATAAGTGGGTTGTTTTACCTCTCTANTCAGGAACTATTTAATTGCCTTTTATAGAGCTTTTACCAGACAAAAGAAAGTGGGAAAGAATAAGGACATATCTTTTTGTTTATCTGCCATATAAGTGGGTTGTTTTACCTCTCTAATGGCCTTTGTAACGAAGTTTTAGCAGATTTTGATAAAAGTGATGAAACATGTGGTCGAAAAGTTGAGAAAAGTTGCGGATTCAAGAAATGTGTAGTTAAAGTTGAAGTTTACTGGTTGGAAGTTAGATCAAATGTTAGCAACATTTTATCAAACAAGTAATTAGTCTAATAAAATATTATGTTCTAGTCATCTACACTACTTCCATTCAAGATTCAGTATATTTATTATAATTAGTGATCGATATGACTTTCCCTAATCTTGACATTTGAGGCAAAAACTAGCAAAGCCTGATATGTATTTTGCAATATTTCTAGCTCGGTATGGGGAGTGCCCTTGAGACGCTATGTGGTCAGGCATTTGGTGCAGGACAAATTCATATGCTTGGTGTATACATGCAACGCTCGATTATAATCCTATTCGCCACTTGTGTTCTCCTGTTGCCACTCTATGTGTTTGCAACCCCAATTCTGAAACTACTTGGACAAGAGGACACCATAGCAAATCCTGCAGGAGTGTATACACTTTTGATTGCCCCTCAGTTGTTTTCCCTCTCTGTCACTTTTCCGACTCAGAAGTTTCTTCAAGCCCAGAGAAAAGTCCTCGTGCTTGCTTGGATCGCAGCATTTGCATTGGTTTCACAAACTTTTCTATGTTGGCTATTTATTTATGTATTCGGCTGGGGAACAATTGGTGCATCTGTAGCATTTGACCTTACAAGTTGGGTCACAGCCTTTGCACAATTTGGTTATGTGGTTGGTTGGTGCAAGGATGGTTGGAAGGGATTTTCATGGGCTGCATTTAAAGATTTATGGGCCTTTGTGAGACTCTCCCTTGCATCTGCAGTCATGCTATGCCTCGAGATATGGTACATGATGAGTATCGTTGTACTAGCTGGAAATTTTGACAATGCCGTAACTGCAGTTGGTTCCCTTACCATTTGGTGAGTTTAACAAGTCTATTTTTTACAGCCTCCTAGTGTCATGATTTCGGAAATTTTAGATATGTTTCACTAGTGTCGTGATTTTGGAAATTTGTTCTTTTCTAACGCTAATTCTTTTCTTCTGGTTTAATCTTTCAGCACGAACATTGATGGGTGGGAAAGCATGTTGTTTATTGGAGTCAATGCTGCTATAAGGTAAAAAGCCAGAAGATGCTTATCAACACTTCTCTTTCGTTTGGACAAAAACATTTTCTGGAAATTTCCATCCACCACCATTAGCAGGAAAGTGTTTTCATTGCATCAACCAAACTCCGGAAAAGTAATTATGAAGAAACATTTTCCATTAAAAAAAATTTGTTGAAACTCCTTGGCCATATCTTTTTCTCTCTCTCTCTCTAATTACATTGTATGCTGATTTTGTTTTTTATTGTCTACTACCCTTAACCAATTTGCTGCCTAATTTTTTCTATTCCAGTGTTCGAGTCTCAAATGAGCTTGGCTTAGGACATCCAAGAGCAACCAAATATTCTGTCTATGTCACAGTGTTTCAATCACTCTTGATTGGGATTTTGTTCATGATTATTGTCTTAGCTACAAGAAATTATTTTGCTATTATTTTTACTCATAGCGAACCAATGCAACGTGCTGTTGCTCGCCTTTCGGTCCTCCTTGGAGTTACAATGCTTCTCAATAGTGTCCAACCAGTTATATCAGGTCTCAATTTAATTATATATAATGTCATTCAACGGTATACACCATCATGTTTCCTTGCTTTCTGTCTTAATCTTTTTTTCAAGCCATTTTGCAGGTGTTGCCATTGGAGGTGGATGGCAAGCGCTAGTGGCTTACATCAACTTGGCTTGCTATTACGTCTTTGGTCTTCCTCTCGGATATTTCCTTGGCTATGTGGCTAATTTTGGAGTGATGGTAAATAAATTTTTTACTCGAACCTCTTTCTATGCTAATATGCATCCTAAGTCCGATTCTAGTCAGAAATCTTCCCCATCTAAGTCCAGATCCCAAAAAGACTGGAAACAAAAATGATTTTGCAATTCTTCATTAAAGGATGAGTTGAGGGAGAATTTTGAATCAGAGTTTCTAAGAATTTTATCCATCCTTTGCCATCAAGTTAGCAGCGATAACTTGGTATATCTACTATACACTTGTTGACCGCAATCCTATAATTTTGTGTCAGACGAGCCTTGATATTTTTTTTTCTCTTCTTAAGAAAACTGATAAAAGAATCTTAACTAATCTCCTACATTTATAGGTGGACCCAATTTCTCATCATTTTAATTTTCCACGAAATTTGTATTTGAATTCGTTTTTAGCAATTCCTATGCTATCGATTTCTTTGTAGGGACTATGGGGTGGCATGATAGCTGGAGTAGGTCTGCAGACCTTGCTGCTGCTGCTGGTACTTTACAAAACTAACTGGAGCAAGGAGGTTCGTTTAACTGTTCCTTCACATAACTGGTAATATTGTTTCTTGTATTTAGCCCCTGTTTGACAACCATTACTTTGAAAAAATTGAGTTTTGAATAGTGATTTTTCGAAGAATGTGCGGTTGAAACGAGTATGAGAATTAAAGAGTTTTACAATAATGATTGTCAAATGGGGTCTTAGTCGTAAATGTTTCTTTCACATGTTGAGGATGCTTGCGCACTCACATGTAGGATGATGTCACAGATTATTTTGACATTTCTTGGTTTCATTTAGATTAAAAATAATCTTACCTGAAATACAAAACGTCTTGCATTCATATTGAGAAATTACGAATTTGTAGGTTGAGCAAACAACAGAGCGCATGCTGAAGTGGGGAGGTCAAGATGTAAAGGAGAAATCACAAGGTGATCATCTTCCATCAAAAATGGAATTCCTTAAAAGTTAAAACTCTTATAGGTTACGTGATAGTTGAAATTTATTTTCTATTAATCGTATAAAATTCGTTTAAAATTTTGGGATGATGCTTCAAGCTTAGTTTGATGTGGTTTGATCACGGTATGATGTCAAAACTTTGATGCTCACGGTCTTCTAAAGTCTTACTACGGGCTCAGTTTTGCCTACATTTCACCCAACAATTGAACGTTAAACTCCACTGCCTAAATCATAAATCATTTTCCAACACAAAGAAATTCAACCATTGTAGCCACGAAGAAGACTAGAAACATTCACTAAAAAATGGAGGGAAGAAGAAGTCGCATAATGCTAAGAGAGAGAGAGGAGAGAAAGCCGATAGCGAGCGAGAAAATGAGTATTGTGGCCTGGGGTTCGACTGTTTGAGCAACCAACGTCGAGTAGATCCGCCTAGTGTGTGTCTCTTTCGCACTTCATCAAAACTTAATATATATATATATATACAGAAGCGTAGAAAATCATCTTTTGATCGATGAGTGCTAGTTTTGTAAAACTCCAGTAATAAAACAACGACGAAGAAGGCCAAGAAGAAGTCCATCCAATCCAGTGACTAAATGGACTTTAGAAATCAAAGAAAATAGGCCCAGCGCATTTTCTACACCTAATGGGGTTGGAGAGGTCACGAGCAACTAATCAGCCACGCGAGTTGTAATGTAGCTTCTTGCAAAATGAGATGCCATTTGGCAATATAAGTGTTAACAGTGATGACGACGAGTTGGGTCAGGATAATCATCGGGTATTTTTGTCTCATTGTCTCGTCTCAATACCCTATAAGGCAAGACGGGCCAGTCATGTTTATCGTCCCATTTATTTTTTGCTATTATTTATTTTAATGTCTTTTAATTGGTGGATATCATTACCTTGTAGAACAACTCATGTTTCCTTGAGATGATTCTTTTCTTTTTGTTTGATCAAAAATTTATATTTTGAAATGAACTTTAAACGGGATAGGATTTATATTCCCCGTACTTGCTCTTCCCCCCGTCCTAGGTCAATGACCCGTGTATTCGATTAAGTGGGAAATTCCTGCTCCATTTTGAATGGGCCTCGCATCGAGTTTAACAAGTTTTCTTTTACCATCGTAAGTGCTAAACAATTATCAAGAACAGATATAATCATGTGAAATCATTATTCCACCCAATGAGTGCTATTCTTGTGAATTTCATGATCAAAACAATAATGTTGAAGCCCATCTAAATTAAATGGACTTAAAGGGAATCGATGGTAGAAGGCCCAGCCCATTCCGTGTGGAAGTCGTGTGAAAGCCGTGTAGATGCCAAAAATATTAGTTTAATTTTGTAAACAGAATATCAGATTCCCCCCGCTGGAAAATGCAACTCTTTAGATTAACTTTCACGCTAAGAAAAGGAGAAGACGACATCCCTCGTTATTCCCACCATGTTTAATAATCCTATCCTCAGTTGATATCCGCAATTCCTACCAAACATATATCTTTTCCACATATGCTTACGTTGACTTATGTACCCTCGACTTTAAATTTTGATTATTTTCATCCATACATATATAAAATAAATAATTTTAAAAATTTCACTTCTCAAGACATACTTATGAAACAAGTGCTAAGTTTTCTTTAAGTTCCTAGTCAAATATTGATTGAACTGAATAGTAGTTGTGTGTCACGAGTGCTTTTAAGTTTTACTCATCTATTAGATAAATTTGAAATATACTAATGTCTGTGTGTTAGCTTGTGAAAAAATCACTATTATTCAAAGAATTAAGTAAAATTCTTCTTGAGTTTTATCCAATCTTCGACATTTTTTTAATATCATATCATTACTATTATTACATTCATATTAGGTTTGAGAAGATCCCTTCCGATCCATTGGTCTGTCTAAAATTTTTGAATGGCAAAATATGACAGGACAAGATGAAAAATATTCTCATTCAAAGTTCGATAATTCAAGATAGCCCTTGTTTGTACTTCATTTTTTTCAAAATCCATTTTCAAATACAATCTTACATAAAATATTGCTACACGTAAATTCAAAATTTATTTCTTATTTTTTACTTGCGTAGTATCCACAAAATCAATATTTCAAAACACAATTTTTCACAAAACCTCATTTTAATGGAGCATTTAGGGTGTGTGTGATAAATATTATTGAGGAACGAATATATTTTAAATAGTGATATAATGAGAAATATGTGGTTAAAAGTAAGAAAAATTTATTGATGTGATGTAAAATATTATTTTATTGAAAAATGTGTGGTTGATAATGAGTTTTGAAAAAATATATTTTGAAATAATGTGTACCATAGGGAGTAAATATTATTCAAAATATATTTTTCAACAAAATCTCATGTTAATAAAAATAAGTATATTTATGACGGAGGCAATATCTTGCTTAAAAGATAAAGGGTAAAAGGGTCATTGTGAGAGGAACTATTTATGTATGAGTGGCGCGTGTACAATAAAATCAAAATTGGAGGTTAATCCTACACCACCCATCCCCATCCACACCTATAAAATCCCAATCATTCCTCAGTTTTCCAGCGTCTAATATCATTTCCTCTATCCCCGAAAAAGTTTGAAAATGGGGTCAAGATACGAAGTCGAGGTAACAATCACTTCAGCCAAGGACTTGAAGAACGTCAACTGGCGCCATGGCAAGCTGAAGCCGTACGCCGTCGTTTGGGTTGATCCGAACGCCAAGTGCTCCACCAGAGTCGACGAGGAGGGCGACACGTGCCCTTACTGGGATGAAAAGCTTGTAATTCCGTTGAACTCTCCGGTGGAGGAATCCACCCTTCACGTTGACATCGTGCACGCCAATGCGGCTGAGGATACCAAGCCGCTGATCGGCTCAGCTAGGCTCCCTCTGCGGGAAGTTGTAGACGACTTTGGATTTGGGAGCCGATTGGAGAAGAAGCTTGAGCTCAAGCGTCCCTCTGGACGGCCACATGGGAAACTGGAAGTGAATGTTACCGTGCGTGATCCGCGGTATCGTGCGCCTGATCCTTACTACGAGCCGTACGGAGTCCCTCCGCCAGGGACTAGAGGATATCCCGCACCGCCAGCACCATACGGTAACCAATACGAAGCTCCGCCGGCGCCAGCTTATGCTGCTCCGCCGTCGGGTTATCCCTACAGTGCGCCTTCGTACGGTCAACCGAGTTACGGGCAGCCAGCTTATGGGCAGAGTGGTTACTACGGGCAGCCGGGGTATGATGTGGAGGAGAAGAAGAAGAACAAATTTGGTGGGATGGGAACAGGATTGGCTGTGGGCGCGGTAGCAGGGGTGGTAGGTGGAATTGCATTGTCGGAGGGGGTTGATGCACTGGAAGACCATATTGCCGATGAGGCAGCGGATCGCGTGGAGGATGATTTGGGCTACGATGGTGATGATTTCTAGAAGGATTTCTAGAACATACTCTGGGATCTTCATTACAAAAAATGAGAAAATAATTTTTATTAATTAGAACTTTATTATATTCGAGATTGTGACATTTTCTTACTGAAGTAATGAACACGTATTGAGATATTTTCCAAGAATTAAGGCCACGCTAAAATTTCCATGGAAAAGTTCCATCTGTCATGTTTGACATCCTAAAATTTCCATGGAATTCTTTTTTCACAAATGCCATAAGCGTGCACATTTTTCATGTAATAGTTGAATTGTATTTCTTACCTTTTTAGTGGGAACAATTTAATATTATTTTTTTTAATAATGAAAATAAATTTCATAATCGATTGAAAAAAAAAAAAATTCACGACAATTTTCATATAAAACAAAGTCAAACGAATACTAAATTTTGATAAAAAATAATTTTCTAGGAAATATTTTTTTTGTTTTTTTGTTTTTTCTTTTTTGCAATGAAAACAAATTTTATAACCAATTGTGGAAAAAATTATCACTTTAATTGACAATTTTCATGTAAAATATGGTCAAACGAACACAAAAATATCCAAAATTTTAAAATTTTTCGGGTGAAAAATTATACAAATCAAACACACTTAATTAACAATTCCCTGAAAAATAAATTCTAGACAATTATTTTCTCTAGAATTCATTTTCTTTCCACTCATTTTCCACTATTGCAATCAAACAGATCATAAGCTATTCGTACATTTATTTTGTATATTTTATTGATATTTCATGATGTGTAAAAAATTTAATACTTGATTTGAATAAGTGTTATTCAAATAAATGAATAAAATATCTTTAACATCATGAAATGTAAGGTTGGGGGCGGGGCGCGGGGGGTTGGGTTTTGCCCCATTCCCCTCCCCCCCCCCCCCCCTTTTTTTAAAGTTAATTAATTAAATTTTTTTAAAAAAAAATTCTTCACGGGGCAGGGCACTCTCGCCCCGCCAACCTATTCGGGGAGGGTTTTTTGCCCCATTTGAGGCGGGGCGGATTTTTTTGCCATCTCTAATTAAATGTCAGTAAACTTGTCAAACAAAATTGTAAGTGTGACAAAACTGATTTTCTATAATTTACCGAAATAGTTTTGATAATTTTGGGGGATTTACGTTTTTTTTTTTCCTCGAGTTTTTAGGATCGGTGGTTAATGCCGTTTAACGAGTTGTTACTGAAAAGCCAATTGGGTTGAATTAACGAGTTTATAGTCATGCTTTTGGGGGTCAATGGTCACTATATGGGTCGATTAATTCCATTTAAACTTTGAGCTACTAAAAAGCCAAGAGTTATAATCATTTTCTTGGTAAGTCAATGATTAATATATTGGTGGATTAATGTCATTTAAACTCCCAATTGCAACTAGAAAGTTAATTGGGATGAAATGGTGAGTTTATAGATTTTTCTATCCTTTGATCGATAATCTCGAGAATCTTCAAGAATAATACCTATATATTCTAGAAATAATTTGTTTAAATGAATATAGAAAAATAAAACTCTTTGATGGATTTTTTTTTTTTTTGCGGGCGCGCGTGTGTGAGGGTCAAACCATATAATTATCATTCCTAAGGCTTTAGATGTCAATGTCGGACCCCAAAACATTTCTACATGATGACAATATTATATTTACATCATCTCTTTACCTAATATTTTACATATACTCACAATAGGGTGTAAGGACCACACGTTTGAGAGTTTTTTTATTCACGTGGCCCCGCACGCATGTGAGAGGGTGTAACATTTTTGGTACACCATTTTAGGTACAAATATAATTTTCCTTCTACATAATGTATTTTGGAGGTTTAATAAAACATTTTCATATAGACATGGACTTTCTGGTTAGAATTTAAGGAATAATTCTAGACGTTCAATGTCTAAAGGGCTGAATAAATCGCATAAATCGCCTTTTTTGTAATAAGTACAATTTCAAATTTCATAACAAAATGGAAAAAATATTAATCTTGATGAGTGTAATTTTTTATATTAAAAAAATGGAAGAACAAAATTCATGTTTTGACTCCTATTTTAATAGACAACGTAACTTTAGTTAGTTGCTAAAAGGTACAGTTTATTAGGCCGTAAGGTTTGAGGTTTGATATTCATGTCTTGTCAATTTACGTCTTTTAGAAAATTACACATGGGATAATTGGAATTAATTGAATATAAAATTCGTTAATTAATTCACAAGTATTATTCATTTATCTTTCATTATTTTTATTTATACATAAATTAAATCGTCTATATAATTTACCACACGTAGGCTTAAATAAGTACTACATTTTGACATAGTCTAAATTAGATGATGACATTTTGAAAAGAATAGAAAAATCTTGACACAATATATGTAACAACTTTTTTTTTTCTTTTTTTGAATCGCATTATATATGATTTTAGAATCCATTTTTCATATAATAAAAAAAAAGAAAGAAAAAAGAAAAGCATAGGAATTATGCCATCACCTTCAATCATGCCCACTAATTCTCTTCTAAGATTAGTGAAGCAGATAGTTTCATTTCTTGCAGTACAAGGATCAATTAATTTACAAATAATTTTCTTTACCTTCTAAGCAAAACCAAGAAAAATTGCACGCACTCACACAGCGTATGTATGTTTGTGTATTTATAATAGTGCTATATGTTACACGAGTTCCTTCTTCACCAATAGAAATATTTTAGCAATTTTACATAAATATTTTCGCTCTCGTCCTCTCCCTCTACCAAGGTTTTCTTTCTTCTTCTCCTTCCTTTTTTTTTTTTTTTGATTTATCACAATATTCCTCTATTTATCGGGAGACATTCTAATAGCTTATTATTTATTGCGTGTTTTTCTAAAGTGCTGCAAAAAAAAAAAAAATGAAGATAAAATTTCGTGTTGGAATCAAGAAGCTATTTGCATGCAATGGTAAGTTTATGTTTTTTGACTTGGTAGAAATAACTTTATATAGCTCTGTTTGACGAGAATTAAAATTAAATTTGTAGTAGATTTGACAAGTTATAAGATCCATAAAATATTTGGTTAAAATGAATTGTTGATCGTGAGCGCATAATGTTTGAATGTTTGCAGCTAGTCGAGAGGAAAATCATAGGCACGCAGACATGGACTTCCAAGAAGAGTACGCTAATGCATTTCGGACCGAATCGTACACTGATTTTTGGACACGTGTAATTGCGTTGGTGGAAGGAACACTTAATACATACCCGAGTGTAGGGTCCACTTCAGCAGCGCGGCTTCATTCGTATCGAATCTTCGCGGAGCATCTTTTGGATCCAGATCAATCAACAGTGTCTAGGGTCTTAGATTTGACCCGAAATGATCAACCCGAGAAGTTTTCCCTCTTGTCAAACTATTTTTCTACTACTGCCGATGCTTTCCATTTATGTGGACTTTTGCTTAAAGATATTGACCATACCCGTTCAAGATACAATTATGTTAAAGATCCATTTAACCCTTCCCAAAGTGGGCCGACTGGCCTATGTCCACAAGTAAACCACTTACCCATGATATTGGCCCGATTAACCAAATTCTCTAAATCCAACCCATTTACCCCAACGGCTCCATCCGTCAGCTACTTTCGAGCTGTGCAAGCAAATTGCTCAAACTTGCTCAAGCAACTTGAGTCGAGCCGTGACAAGATACATGCAAAGCTCCGAGTACTCGGCAAAATCAAGTTTGGCTCAGCTGTTTTTCTAGTGGCTATTACCGCTTCCCTGGCAATAATTATTGCAACTCATGCTTTTGTAATGCTAGTGGCTGCACCCGGCATCATGGCTACTTCCCTCGAGCTAGTTTCTGAGAAAAAGCTGGTTAAGGAGTTGGCTCAGCTTGATGCAGCTGCTAAAGGGACATATATATTGATAAGGGATTTGGACACAATTAGTCGACTAGTGGCTCGGCTAAATGATGAGATGGAACACGTGCATGATGTAGTCAAGCTTTGGCTACAAAGAGGAGATTATCAGCTCCAAGCCAATGGTAAAGTGGCTAGCCAGTTGAAAAGGAATGATCAAAGCTTCATTGAACAACTAGATGAGCTAGAGGAGCATTTGTACTTGCGTTTCATGACCATAAATAGAGCAAGAAATCTAGTCATAAAAGAACTCTAAAACTGAAACACCACATATTTTAGTTGTTCAATTATTTTAATTTTCCAAATACTAAATTTCATTTATATTTACCTTCAACTTAAAAAATTAATGCGCATCAAGTTGTTTTCTTTTTACCTATATTTTAAATGAAGTGGTTCAATACATCGCGTGAGTGCTTCGGTGATTGTATTATTTATTCTTTTACACTTCAAAGTAGTTTTAGAACTTGTATGGATGAAGTAGTTTCTTGCTACATATTACGTATGCAGTTTACATTTCGTACTTGTTTGGTAAAGTTTTTGTTTGCTTAAAAGCTTATCAAACCTGGTCAAACTTCATTTGTAACCATAAATTTAATTAAATCCACATTTTTTATCCACATTTTTCACCATGCACTTCTCACGATCAATTATCTTTTATCAACTTTTAACATCACACAACCCCTCCCATATTAAGTTTGCTTGTTGCAATTCATTGCTTTCTTGAGACTTTTAAGTTTGATATCCTTTCAATTGGAAAACGTTTATTCTTTCTAAAATCAATTCATGGATGGTGTGCTAGACATCCTCGATCTTTTTCTCATCACGTAAGTATTTAGAGGTGATGTGACACACTTTTTGATGCAATCCACGTCCCAATTGAAGACACCTTTAATCATCTTGAACTTGAGCAATTATATTTTTATACTTCTAGACGAAAAGATTAAAAGAGATAAATACATAACAATGACAAAAACAAGAACTTAACATGTTATATAATTGTGATCTCAAACATAGAAATAGCTTTTACCAATTATTGGAGGCAGTTGAAATCTTCGTTATTAATGGTACTAGCCGAAATTTTAGGTTTGTACTGCACTCGAGTTGATTGTTTCGTACCTAAAATGTACCATTTTTTGACACAATGATTCACAAGTATCATTATTAACAAACAAAAAAAAGGAAAAGATCATTAGTAGATTGGTGTGACTTAATTTTACGACGTAAGATTCACAACTATTTAGCATATGCAGTATGCTAGTTGTACATTATTTGTGTACAATTTGTATGAAATTTGATTATGTGACAAAATTGAGGTAATTAGTTGTTTTAAGTGTTGGATAAATCAATGATTAAATTGTGTGCTACATAGTTGAATGTAAAGCATAATGTGAACTAGAATGTATGTGTAGCAAAATTGTTAGCATATTTGTTGTCGATATTACGACTAACCCAATCGAAAGAATACAGGAAATAAAATGAATAATAAAAAAAAATAAATAAACAAAAAATGCAGTAGATGAAGCGAGGTATGCCAAAG
>CAIGRP010055264.1:0-23573 GCA_903798385.1 Fraxinus cuspidata
TTCAATCTGATTTTAGCTACTTTTGCTGGTGGTAAGAGTTTGTTGCAGGATTTCCTGATCAGTCCCTCCCATGTAGTAATGTGTTCATGAGGGTCAGCGTCTAACCACTCCAATGCAGCATCTCTTATACGAAAATAATCACAACTTAATAGCGTCTTCATTAACCCCCCCCCCCCCCCAAAGCATGAAAGTTCTGTCAATTTATAAGAAATCTAGAGATATGTGTGCTCGAATTTTCATGAGGTAGCTCGTAGAATTGGAGAGAGTTGCTCATTAAATTGATTCACTCTGCCCTTATCTGAAAATTATTTATCCCAAAATCTGGATACACAATATTAGAGCGCGCAGGCGCGGCTATGGGCACTAAGAACTTTGAAACTAGCAAGTCTCCTTCATTTATTTCCTCTCGCTCCTACTGATCCAGTGATGTCGCTACTCTTGTGACCACTTGCCCAATTGGCAGGTTAGGAATAGGGATATTTTGATCGTCAGCCATTTGATGTTACTATTTTTGTTTGTGTTTCTTACGTTTTCGTCTGAAAGTACGTTCTATTTTCGAATCAAGTGGATCAAGATCGTTGTCTTGGGTACAAAGCATACAACAAACACCTTCTTTTGTGATAAAAGAAAATAAAATAAAAGTTAAAAATAAAATAAACTAAGACTAAAATTAAATAGTCTTCAACAATGGCGTCAAAAACTTGTTGCGTTTTTTATATTGCACGTGTACGATACGTAACAAGCAGTATAGTGGACCTTTGAGTCTGGATATCGTTCCCACGATGACTAAATTTGAGGATTTAATCTAACTTTTTTAACTCTTATTTGATAAAAGCAAGTAAAAATTTATGATAGTGGTGATTATTTTTTTCTAACTACTTTTAGCTACTTGAAAATATCAAAATTTTGCAAACAACGATTGATTGATGATTCAAATATGGGACAAATATCAGGGCATAAAAATTTCATCTATTGATCACCTTAATTCTTAATTCAAGATTCATAATCTAATGTGGTGTTCGATCGAATTCTTCTATTGTATTCAAATTACCCCTCTCGAGTTCTCTTGACACCTATTTGACTAATTAAATTTCATATTTCTACATGAATCAACATTAATTAAACGAAACACTAGTCCTAAAAATTCATATTATGACCACAATAGTTAGTATATGTATCTCTACGCGTTATTCAAATTTACCAAATTTTACTATATGGTCTAAATCTCAAACTCACCTCTCGATTCGTAAGAGACTCATATAATCATCAAATTAGTCATTAATTAATAAATGCATTAAACTTATAGTAAAACCAACACATATATGAATAAATCATAGAAATTTTAAATAAAAGAATAAAGGATTACAAATCGACTACATTGTTTGCCATAATATGAAAATTAGTTCTCAAATGTTAAATAAACACAAAAAATTATCTTTCAATACATCACCTGATTATTTAAATAAAAGAATAAAGGCTCACAAATCGACTATATATATCCCAGCCGCAATGTTTGACTTTCAAAGAGACCCAACTTCTTGTCTCCTCTCTGTATTTGTGTAATTTCCAACAAGCAGTCCCCTATCTTCTCTTGTTTCTGCCGGCGTGTATGTATATAATATATATTATATTTTCAGCCACATTTTTTATGACTTCATCTCCTATTTATTCTTCTTTTTCTGGCTCTTTTTCTATCTCTTCTCTTCATCCCCTCCCTGCTTTTTTGTTCGTGTATGAATATATTATCACCCTTCACAACCGCCAACTTTTGGAAAGAGGAGTCCAGCCCCAAGTAACATTAAATTCCCATTCCAAGTCCAAGTGGAAAAGCTCAATTAGATTAATTGTCCTTTTTAATTTATATTTCTCTCCAAGATTTCCTATTTTCCAAATAATGCAATTTAGACCTTTAGCCCATTCAATTTTACAGCCATGTCTTCTTCAATTCAATTGCAGCCCTTCAATTTTCAAAGTGCGGAATTTGATACTCAAAATTTCATCTAACAACCAATTGATCATTTTTTTCCTTTCCAATTGCTTCAAAATAGGTATAACGCCCCGGTCGATAAACAGGTGAATTTCGAATTGTTCCTTAGTAAACAAATGCATTCTTTTTGCATTCTTCATCAAACATGCCATTTTTCTGATATTTTATATTATTTTCTCTAATACTTTATCAAACATAAGGTTTTACCTACAAAATGCAATATAACATAAATTATATAAAATTTTATGCAAAGGACAATTAAATATCATCATTTATGGTCTTGAATAAGTGTAGAAACTACACTTATCATGAGCCCAACTAAATTTTGGGCACACAGCAAAAGTTATGTTGTATGTGTCACAAAAATATTCTTTCGCTTCAAATCACTCCAAGTGCACGGTTCGTTAACAAGTAGTAAAATGAAATTTGAATCTAGGTGTCGTACTTATAGAGATTGTATTTGTTTAAATTCAATTAAACTAAGCCTTAACCGAAACAGTGCAAATTTGTGAGTTTTTCTATGACTAAATTGTGATCTACTTACAAAGGTAACACCTAAATTAATGAGAATCAATGTAAAGATGCGATTAATTCAAGTTTTTATGAATGTCAACTAATGAAAAGCGCCCTTGGATTCAGAATTCCCTTATATCAATCCCATTTAGTCTAACTTTACAATTTAACAACACAATTCAATTATGAATATCAATATTCCTAATTTGTCTAACAATCTCTCTTGAGTAAAATTGAACATATTCTCATATGTGACCTGCCTATATTTCTATGATGGATGCAAGCATACAAGAATACATTAATAGATTTATGAATACTTAAAAATCACATAAAGTATAGCGGTATATTTCTACCTCATATCAGACTCTACGACGATTAACATTATGTCTAACTTATTTTCCATCTTTCGACGATAAAATAAGCCATGATATTAATACATTCATTGTGCACATAATTGTAAAGAAGATAATTCCATAAAAACCATTCAATAATTGAAAGTGTGTTTGAATGTCAAAAAGAAAAATTAAGAATTAAAGGTTCATAATACAAGATACATCGTAACCCTAGCACTACATATTTTTAGCCTAACATGTTGTGAAGTAGAAAGCAAAAGATATTAAAGTTGTTCATCGCTCGAAAATTCTTGAAGTCAATCTTGATGCTCTTAAAATTGAATCTTGATGTGTTCTTTGCCTTCTTTTACAATTAATTCTCCATTGAAATTATGCTTATTTTGATCTTTCAACTTCTTCTCATGTGCATATTAGTCCCCAAACCTTCCATCTAATAATCAATTCATCCATCTTTCTTTTCCAATTGCTAATGAATGGGTATGAATCTGAAAAAAGTGAAAATTAAACCAAGTAAAATTTAACACTGACAACATAAAAGCTTAAATATGGCCCATATAAGTGCAAAAAATGCACTTATCAAACAACCTCAACCTAAAACCTTTGTTTGTCTTCGAACAAAATAAAATAAAACTTAGGAATAAAACATATTACTATATTGAAAAAAATTCACAAGTAATAGACTCAATGTTGAACTGCTTACCATATGCCCCAGGTTCGAATTCAAGCAACACTTCAGAAAGATCCTAACAACATCAAAAATAAATTTTTACTAATCTGATTTTCGACCTAGTGTGAGTGTGTGCAATTAGCCAACGTTGAACTCACAACCATTCTAGAACACAACCAATTTAGTGTTGTTGATTTATTTACAAACCATTCCTTTTATGGTCAGTTTTTCCTCACACTCTCGTGCAAAATCACTCTTTATGCTTTTCTCCGATCCTGAGGTATTTATAGCATGTGTGGGTTCCTAAAAATCATTATAATACATTTTTCCACACAAAGTTATCAGAATTAGATACTCGTAAACCTAGAAAGAAGATGGTAAGTATTTCTCAAAGTTACACCACAATCTCTAGAATTCAAATCTCAAAGTCCTTACCGGGCACATCTCACTTTCAATGGTATAAATCTCATTTTCTTTCTTTCTTTTCTTCTATGAACATATATATTGATTGTGATTTTTTTTTAAATTTGACATCTTATGTGTAAGACTTCTCATTATTAAACTTTTTAAATGACCCGTGTAGCGAACTTTAGGCCGATAACTCCCAAATCAAATGACCATATGGCATTTTAGATACTCTATTAGGCTTAATAACTCGAGTTATAAAGGCTACGAAGAGAAGTATAAGATGTATTACAATTTATTTGGGTGTGAGAATTGAATTTTAAAAGTGACCAGTGCCCATTCTAAATTCCATAACTCAAACTCCTTCAACTAAAGATTTGATCCGAGAACTCCAAATCATCAAAATTCTATAAACAAAAGTACTCACCTTCCCACCCCTAAACTGTTTTTTAGCTGTTTGGTTTCCATATTAAGGATTTGAGGACTCTATTCAAATCTAGGTCAACACATCAACATTCAAATCCACATAATCAAGTCATGCTTCAACATAAGTAATGAGTCAATAATGACTATGTACTTAAATAAGTCTAGCATAGATAAGTACACAACCAAAAGAATAAGATACAAAATTGTCCAATTCTAACTAAAATTATACTCATTTCAAACAATAAATAGCTTCTTAGGCCAGATGTCGTTCAACGCTAAACTAGATACTATTTTTCATTTTTTTTCCAATTTTCTTCATTTTTTTATAATTGAATTAGTTATACGAACCCGATAAGTAGTTGAAAAGTACGAAACAAAGATCCTAAGTCTCAAATACTTACACACCCCAAAATAAAAATGTTACATTATTCTCAATTTAAAAGTAAACATAATCAAAATAAAGAAGTAAAGGATCAAAAACTCCCTGGGAGTAGATGTGATGAGTAGAGGAATCAGACCAGTCCGACTAGCTGGCAGAAGTATTGGGCTGCAAGGACTCGATGGTTCTTGCTACCTGGCCAACATTTCGGTCTATCGTTTCCAGATGACTCTCGAAGCGCATCATCTACTCATGCACCTTATTGTAAGCGTATGTTATGGTTATTTGATCATGGCGCGTTCGTTCATCACTTTGTTAGAATCCACATACTTGCATATTCACTCTTTGCAGCTACTCTTCCATGACAATCTGCCTTCGCTGTATTACCTCCAAAATATTTGTTATATTGCCAATAGATCTACCTAACTCCACCTGGGTTAGCTACATCTGTGCCAACTGTCTGCTTAGGTATGTCTCGACTTCAAGGGCAAAGGCGGTGGAGGTACATGCTCGGGATCATGGACTCTATCTGCCACTCTAAGCCTGACTTCAAAATTTTCTGCTAATTTGGGTTAGATGAAGGGAAGACGAAGTGGATAACGTAAGGTGGTCAATTCCTATTCATGTTAAGCTATGGTGTGAAAATTGTTCTAGATGTTTTCTATTACAATATCAACAAATTTCAACGCCAAAAGCAATCCCAATGTATATAAATCATTCCAATTGCTAGTTTAGCTCAAAATACACATGCATTTCTACTTAGGCAATTAATCAAACACCTAGGAGACATCCAATTTTTCCTTTTATTTGCAAAAACTTAGGGTTCTACTCCTAGTTCCAATATTCACACATCAAACACAATTCAATACACCACAACTACCTAAGCCCATACTCCTCAATCATATACTCAACCATTGAATATCTAGAACATTACCCAAATTGAAAGAAAAAGAAGAGAGGTAAATTTCATACCTTGAAGTCCTAAGCTAGAAGAGGCGTTGGACGATAATATCAATGGGTGAGGCAATGGAATGCAATGACGGAGCCGTGATCGTATGTGTTGGAGAAGAAGATATGCCATGAATAACTAATTGAAAATGCCTTGATAAGGAGAGGTGAAAGTCTCGAGTAAAGGTGTGATGTAGTGTGTGTGAGTTTTATCTTTCAAAATATATGTTGCAGCCGGTTTTGTCCCTTTTTTTAGTTTAAACTAGGCGATCACCTAGTTGATTATTGTGCAATCTCCTAGTTGATGAAAATAGGGTCTGCTGACCCTATTTTGCATTGTGCAAGTGCCCGGTTTGTAAAAAGCTGGGTTCTCGCCCATTTCACCATAAGTTTTTTTTACATGTATATTCCTAATGAATAATGATAAGTGACAAACTGATTTTTTTGATTATTTTCACGTGTTAAGCATAGATTAGTGCTCGTGTGACTACGATGAATTTCTAAACTAACTAAAATGTGTTAAAAATCATCCAAGTGTATGAATGCCTGAATATGATCCTAAACTATTAATTTACTCACTAAATTCCATGCAATGCAATAATTAATCAAAATGAGTGTTAAGGGATAGTCTAGAGCTCGACTTATAGTTGATTCACTCCGGTGTTGCAAGGTGAATGATAGAGTCTTCAACTGCCCAATAAGCCCGATATTCGAACTCAACTGGTAGATGACATGCTTTTCCAAAAAGCAGCCGATAAGAAGACATGCATATAGGGGTTTTGGAAGCTGTTCCGTAGGCCCACAAGGCATCATCGTGCTTCTTAGACCAATCTTTTCTTGAAAATATATCAATCACCTCAAGGATCCACTTCAGTTTCCAATTGGAGATTTCAACTTCCCTGCTGGTCTGAGGGTGATAGGGATAGCTATACGATGCCAAATGTCATAGTTAGCCAAAATGGACTCAAATTAACGATTGTATAAGTGTTCACCCCATCACTAATAATTGCACGAGGTGTAACATACTGAATAAAAATGTATTTTTTTCAAGAAACTTACCCCATCTGAGCATTGTTAGTCAGCACTACAACGAGAATATATTGATTTGAGACGAAGGAGGGAATGGTCCCATGAAATCAATTCCCCACACATCAAACAACTTCACCTCTAGAAAATTATTCAAGTACATCTCATTCATTCTAGAGATATTTCCTGTGCGCTAACATCTATCACACATCTTCACAAAAATATAAGCACTTCTGAATATTGAAGGCTAATAAAACCCAGACTCTAGGATTTTTGCAACTGCCTTTGTAGCACCAAAGCGTCCAACATAGGCAGATGAATGACACCGCTCATGTATCTGAGGGACCTCTTCTTTAGGAACACACCGCCTAATAATCTGATTTGGACCTCGTCTGTAGAAAATAAGATCCTTCCAAAAATAGTACTCCAAGTCAGCAAAAAATTTCTTCTTTTGATGACTTGAATAATCTTGTGGAATCAAGGATTTGGCCAAATAATTCACAATATCTACATACCTAGTGCATCATCTACACTAAAATTCGTTTATCTAGAAATATCTCATTTATATCCACAGATTCTTTCTGTTCTCCATGCTCAAGTCGGGGTAAATGGTCAACTACTACGTTTTTACTTCCCTTCTTATCTCTTATCTCCAAATGAAATTCTTGTAGTAGTACCCATCTGATCAGTCTTGGTTTTGAATTATTTGCCATCTGATACTTCAAAGCTGCATAGGCGGTATAGACTATTACTGTTGATCCAACAAGATAAGATCAAAATTTAACAAAGGCATAGACTACAGCTAGAAGCTCATTCTTAGTGGTGGTGTATTTTAGCTGTGCATCATTCAGTATCTTGTTCACATAATAGATCACATGAATATTTTTATCTCGTCGCTATCCCAAAATTGTTCCACTGTATAGTCACTTGGATCATACATTAGTTGAAATAGCAAACTTCATTCTGGTGCAATTGTTATTGGTACTAAAGTAAACTTATCTTTTAGTGTGTTCAATCAACACTTTTCAAAGAAGTCAAAAGGAACATCTTTGACTAGCAGATTGCACAATGGTTTAGTGATCTTAGAGAAGTCCTTGATGAAGCAATGATAAAATCTGGCGTGACCAAAGAAACTGCAAACACCCTTAACTGAGGTTGGTGGTGGTAATTTTTCAATAACTTAACTCTTTACATTCTCCAATCCAATTTCTTTAGCTAAAATCAAATGCCCTAACACGATGCCTTCTTGAACCATGAAGTGACATTTTTCCCAGTTTAGAACCAGATTTGTTTCCTTACATCACTGGAAGACCAATTTTAAGGGCTCTAGGCACTCATCAAATGAAGAACTGAAGACTGAGAAATTATGCATAAAGATTTCTATGAATGTTTCCACCTTATCAAGGAAGATAACTATCATGCAACATTGAAATGTAACGAGAAAATTACATAGACCAAATGGTGTCCTACGGTTAGTAAAGGTGCCTTAGGGACAAGTAAAAGTAGTTTTTTCTTGATCCTCAGGCACTATAGGAATCAAATTATAACTGTAGTATCCATCAAGTAAGCAATAATAGGAGTGACCTGCCAATCTTTCCAATATCTGATCAATAAATGGAAAGGAAAAGTAATCATTCCGAGTAGCAGTGTTGAGTTTGCGATAATCAATGCAAACTCTCTATCCCATAACAGTTATGGTGGGAATTAGTTCATTCTTCTTATTATGTACCACTGTGATACACCATTTTTCGGTTCAAACTAAATAGGGTTGATCCATGCACTCTTTGAGATGCAATAAATAATTACCGCATTCAAAAGTTTCAACACCTCTGCTCTGACTATCTTCTTCATATTAGATTGATTCTCATCTAGCTGTCTATACTAGTAAAAAATTATCCTCTATAAGAATTTTATGAATGCAAAGTATAGGTTGATCTCTCTAATTTCAGCAATAGATCACCTAATACCTGTCTTATTTTCTCTAAGTACCCATAGTAGTCTCTCTTCTTCAAATGGAATTCGAAATAATGACACATAATGTGAAATATTATTCCAAGTAGGCATAATGAAGATGAGAAGGCAACTGCTTGAGCTCTAACTTAAGAGGTTTTTGAATGGATGGTAATGGTTTTGTAGGACCTACAACTCCTCAAATTGTGGTATGTGCTTATATAGAGGATTAGCTTCAAGATATCTTACACATCTCTCTATTTCCTTAGAATCAGAGTGAGTGGATTGAGATGTACAATGCACGCCTCATATGAATCAGATGGATTATTTAGTTGAAATGTGTCGTGAATTTCCCTATCAATCACACCGATCTGCAAGCAACTATCTAACTCAATTGGGTATTTCATGGCCTTGAATACATTAAATATGACACATTCTTCACCAAACCTCAGAATTAGTTGACTTTTTTACACATCAATCAGAGCTCTGTCGGTAGCTAAAAATGGTCCACCCAATATAAGTGGAATGTTCATGTCCTCCTCCATGTCAAGAATAAGAAAATTGGTTGGAAAGATGAATTTGTCTACCTTCACCAGGTTATCTTCAATTATTCATCTTAGGTGTGTGATAGACCAATCAGCTAGCTATAAATTCACAGTGGTTGCTTTAGCCTCCCCAAACCTACTTTTCTGAAAGTAGAGAGTGGCATCAAGTTAATGCTTGTACCTAAATCACACAAGGCTTTATCAAAATAATATTCGCCTATATTGCAATGTACAGTGAAACTCCCTGGATATTTTAATTTGATAGGTAGCTTATTTTGTATTCTGGAACTACACTCCTCAGTTAATATCACTATCTCATGTTCATCCAACTTGCATTTGTTAGATAAAATATCCTTTAAGAATTTGGTGTAACTAGGCATCTGAACGAGAACATCAGTAAAAGAAATGGAATTGAAGTCTCGTATAGTTTGATGGGAGCAGTTGTCTTAACCTGCTGTGTACTTGAAATCTCTTTGGTAGATGGATATGTTGTTTGTTCAGCCTGTTCCACATGCACCTTATCAGTAGAAGGTATTTTTTCTTTATTTGCAACGTTCCTCTTAACATGAATCTCAGGTAGCTGGACACCACTCTTGGTAGTAAATGCTCTAACATGTTGTTTAGGGTTAACCCCTGCATTGTTGGCAATGAACCTAGTTCTCTGCTTGCTATATCATGTGCCTTCTGTCCTATTCGAGTCTCCAAATTTTTAATTGTAGCACTTTGATTTTGAAGAGGTCTCGATCTTTCTCATGAATTGATTATTCGTTTCCATGTACCGATTTGTTTTTTCCTTGAATTTAGTGAACATCTCTTCCAAGGTGGTTATTTTCTCCATCTACTGAAACTGAGAACCTTGTGGTGTACTAAAATTTTGATTACTCCGAGAAACATTTGGGTGCTTCCTCCAACTATGGTTGTTAATGTCAGAATGTGGGTTATTTTGTTGGCATTGACCTAATTGTACATATTCAACATGTTCAACATCATGTGCCAGAATTGAAAAACATGTTGTGTTGTGATTTGCATTGCGTTCTTAACAACTTGCCTTGTTGGCATGTACTACATTTGCTAGCTATAACATGCTCTTAACCTCATGTATCAATGAGTCAATTTTTGCAGGCAATGTTGTATAAGTGTCCACTACATACACTCTTGGTGCCTTTCTATGAACAACCCGCTCAGAAGCCCACATGGCTGTGGTAGTAGCCACTTTTTCAAATAACTCCAAGGCTTTATCAATTGTCTTCGAGGATAAAAAGCCAATGGATGATAAGTCCACCATATTTTTGTAAGATGGAAGTAAACCTGTATAAATATACTGGACCTGGGGCCCTTTACTAATGTCGTGATGAGAACACTTTCGAAGCATATTTTTGAATTTGTTCCAAGCTTCACCAAAGGATTCGGTTTCTCCTTGACGAAATATAGAAATGTTATGTTTCAACTTTGCTATCTTCGTTGGTGAAAAAAATTAGTGTAGAATTTTTTAGCTAAGTCAATTCAAGTGGTGATACTGACAATGGATTGTGAGTCTAACCACTCAAGGGCTCTATAACGTAGAGTGTGTGGGAACAAACTCAATTTGATAGCATCATCTGAAAACCCTTGATATTTAAAATGTTGACATATCTCCAAAAATTGAGGGACGTGTGTATGTGGATTTTCATCAGCCCTGACATATAATTGATGTCCATTCTGGATGGATGACATTGGTCTTCAATTGAAAGTTGGGCTATCCAAATGGGCGATAAACGATGCTAGATTGATTCTGAATAATTTGTAGAGTCATAAAGTCTCCAACTAATTTGTTTCATTCATCGATCACTGCCTCTTCATTCACTTGAATAATCAGATTATTCTGTACATTAGCCATCTATGTGTGTTGTGCTTCTCTTACTTCTCTTTGCCTAAGGTGAAAAGTACGTTCGATTTTTGGATCAACTAGTATTAGTTCATCATCTCCTGAATTTCGCATAAAATGCCTGAAAGAGAGAAAATAGAAGCAGTAAACTAAATTGAAAAAGAAAAAGAAAAGAAAGAACAAAAGTTCGAATTAGTGCTAAATCAAAGGAAACTAAATTCAAATACAATCATCGACAGCGTCGCCAAAAACTTGCCATGTCTCCCTTGAATCACCGCAAGTACACGGTTCGTTAACAAGTAGTAAAATATATTTTAAAAGTCCAAGTATCGTACTCATAGAGATTGTATTGGTTTAAATTCAATTAAACTAAGCCTTGAACGAAACAATGAAAATCTGTGATTTTTTCTATGACTAAATTGTAATCTACTTATGAAGGTAACACCTAAATTAACGAGAATCAATGTAAAAATGTGATTAATGCAACTTTGTATGAAAATCAATTGATGAAAATCGCACTAGAATCATGAATCCCCTTTAACCCTAACCTTACAATTTGAGAACGCGATTCAATTTTGAAGATAAATATTCCTAATTTGTTTAACAATTTCTCTCAAGTAGAAATAAATATATTTTCATATGTGATCCGACTATATTTTTATGACGGATGCGAACATACATGAATGTATTATGAATTTATGATACTTAAAGATCAAGTCAATATAGTAGTATATTTCTATCTCATGTCGAACTCTACGACGATTAACACTATATCTAACTTATTTTCCATTTTTGAGGATAAAAACAAGCTACGATATTCATACAATCATTGTGCACATAATTGTAAAAAGATAATTCCATGAAAACCTTTCAATAATTTTTAAAACATGTTTGAAAGTTAAAAGAAAAATTAAGAGTTAAAGGTACATGATACAAGATTCATCATAATTCTAGCATTATATTTGTGTAGCCTAACATGTTGTGAAGAAGAAATCAAAATATATAAAAACTGTTCATCACCCGAAAATTCTTGAATTCAATCATGAAATTCTTGAAATTGAATCTTGAATTAATTCTCCACTTCAAATTATGCCTATTTTGATCCTTCAACTTCTATTCATGTGCACATTAGTCCCCCAAACCTTCCATCCAATCTTCAATTCATTCCTCTTTCTTTTCTAATTACTTATGAAAGGGTCTGAATCTGAAACAAGAGAAAATTTACCAAAGTTAAGTAAACTTTATCACTTTGACAATATAAAAGCTTAGTAATATAACCCAAATAAGTAAACAAAATGCACTTATCAGTTTGTACTGATAGGATGCCATGTGGCATAGACACTGCCCAAAAAAATCAATGTTGGAAGTCAATGCAGTGCTGCCAACATTGCATCTAACACTTGTACTATTGTACAAGGTGAATCATACTGTACAAGTGGCAAAATCCCTACACCAAACATCCTCACAAATAATTGAGAAATGATGGAAAAGTGATTAATAGTATGGCCTCAACGAATGTAGCCCAAAGTTTTTGAATTTTCCAAAACATAAAAAAAAAAAAAGGAAACACCATATATGATAGAATAAAATGCAGAAAGACCCCTTTGATTTTATCAGAAGAAGCGTTCCATTTTCTATCATAACGTCAAAAGTGTCCCATGCCTTTCTTCCATCATCGTGCCTTAGATTTCAACTATATGCTCTATTTTCTCGAGTTTTGGAAGTCCAAATCCAATATATTTGGCTTATCGTTTTCATGCAAATTTTCATCTTTCACGAGCTACGATGACGGATGCTAATAATAAAAGGTAAAGAGTAATGCTGCAAAGAAATAAAGATCAAATAAAAATTAAAAGGACCGAGAATGATGACTAGAATAATATTCATATCTTATAAGTTAATTAATTTTCATCATCTTACCTTTCAAATATCTACAATGCTGAACACGCAACCAACTGTAAAATGGATTAATCAAAATAGACAATACTACATGTATATTCTCGTTTATAGAATTTACACTTGACAAGGTCTCATGCCATCTTCCACAATAGTCTAGTGCCCAAATTTTTGCCACATTCATCTGTACGCGAGAGTCTCGTGCACAACTTTTCTGTACAAACATCTTTTCTCAATGGAAATAGAGGAAGATTATTTATGTTCGTGTGGAGACAAAGTTATGGTGCATTATGTCATCCCTCAAGGGGTTTCGTCCGCACATCGTAAAGGGGAGTTCAAAATATCCGGCTCAAGTATGTATAAACTATGATCACATCCAATTTACCCAAGTGACGAACTAGGGGAAGGTCGCCACTTCTAAAAATTAGTTAAGCGAAGTTTAAATAATAATAATAATAATAATAATAATAATAATAACAACAACAACAACAACAACAATAGAAGAGGGAGACTATTTTTAAATAAAAATTAAATGTTTTTTTGTACTCGTTTGATAATCATTATTTGAATTTTTTTTACGTATTCATTTTCAACTACACATTCACAGTTTTACACAATAAATATTCTGCATGTAAATTCAAAACTTTTATAACTTTTTAGTTACGCATTCTTTTAAATAAACACTATTCAAAACTTTATTTTTTTTATCAAAAAATTGATGGTCAAACAAGTGCTTGATTCAATTTAACTATCTTGGAAAAATGGCCCGAACTTTTGAGCCATTCATATTCGATATAGATGAGAATTATGACTTTACGATGCTCGTCGTCGACTCTGCTCCCCAAAACCCTCTGAATAGCCTCCCAGAATCTTAAAGTCCACCCCCCTTAAATTTAACAATTAACTACTTTGTTGCTTTATAGTGTCAGTCTTATTGTAAAATCTTATAATTTGTGTAAAAGTTTCGGTTGTCTATGAAGAAAAATCAGGTATCTCTAGTGTCATCAAGAATATCCGATCTTCTGGTGGACTCAAATCAAATCTTTTTCACAATTCTTGAAGTGGCTTGATCTGGAATTACTTTAGAATTGTGGGTCTGATTCAGAATTTGTTATAGATTTGTGGGTATTTCTTGAAGATTCAATCTTTAGATTTATTAGGGTTAAATTTCAATCCAAATGGTCTTTTACCATTGCCTAATATCAGTTGATCAGCATATACACATGGAAAAAACTGTGAATTCGGCTGACCCTTGTTTGAAATTGAGGCAAATTAATCAGTTCTATAAGAATAGAAAGTCATCCAATTCCCAGAATCAGTTGAATATTCCGGCTTGCGAACAATCTCGTTATGCTATGATTGATGTAATATTCTTTATTGCCATGATTGGTGCAGTTGGGGTTTTGCTCAATCCTTCTGTAAGTCATTTAATGGGCAAAACTGTTGAACTTGGAGAAGAAGTTGTAGATGTTGTGAGAGAGGAAATTGTTAATGCTCCAATTGTGTTTGGATGTTTAGGAATTAGTATCTTATTCACTGCAATAGCCCTTGTGACAATCGCGGTATGTATAGATCGGAGATGTGGGAAACCAGGCTGTAAAGGGCTTCGAAAGGCTGCTGAATTTGATTTGCATCTGGAGAGTGAGGAGTGTGTAAAGAAGTCCAACTACGCTGCAACGAGTGGATTGAAGAATGGACTTTTTGAATTGCCCCGCGATCACCATAGGGAATTGGAAGCTGAGCTCAAGAAAATGGCACCGCCTAATGGAAGGGCTGTTCTGGTGTTTCGAGCAAGGTGTGGATGCTCTGTTGGAAGAATGGTGGTTCCAGGCTCAAGAAAGTCTAGAAAGGTTAAAAAATAGGGTCGATACTAATTTCGTAGGAGCATATTCGATACTGAATTAGCCTTGATGATGAGCAGATCCTTTTCCAGTTTAATGTTTTCTGAACAAGTTAGATTTGAATAAGCTCAATTACTCATGGGAACAAGTTATATGGACAGTATATATAATTGATTAATATAGGAATAAAAGGATGCTGTTTCTCATTAGCCTTTATTATTATAAGGTCATATTTACATTTATCGCCTCTGGTCCTTTTGCTTTGTATCTGCCTATCTGGTTAAAGTTTTTGGTTCAGAAGATGGTTCATGTTGTTTTTTCTCATTATTCCTTGAGTTACATTAAGACTGTGATTTGATCTATGATACTCAATGCATTGCTTTCTCATTTTATCTTGAAATTGTTATATTGAGGGAATATGTTTTCTTGCTTTGAGGGAACTTGGCTGTCTGAATTTTCTATTACAAGATGTCCAGCCTTTATTTGAGAAAGTTCTAAATTCTGTTAACTATTTATAAATTGTAAGGCCCGCATTCAATTTATTTACTTGTTTGTTGCTATGGTTGCTTGATTTCATAAAGCGTTGCTGTAAACTCCAAACTGCAGCTCTATTTAAATTCATCTATAAAAATCCTTGGGCGGTCATTTACTGCTATTGCTATTGCAGCTAATATTCTGGGATTGATACTCTTCTCAGTTCTTACCATCTTCCATTATACTTGTTGCTTCAGCAGGTTACAGTTGAAATGGTTCATTTATGCTTCATCCAAGTAGAGTTATGTTCTGGCGCCGTCTATTTTGGAACTTAGAAATTCTTATAGATGAATGTTTTCGCTCTTCTATGAGAACCAACATAAAACTTTGTCAAATCTTAATATACGAATCCCTGTTGAATGTTTCGCTCTTCTGTACTCTGTTGAAGATAATTTGATGCCTTAGGTGTTACATTTATTTTCTTTTGGTTTTGCTTTCTAAGTGGAATCTAGTGAATGACAAAATATTCAACAGATTTAGGGTCATATTCAGGATGAGCCTAAAATCTATGTCATCTATGTCGATTTGATATGTTCTGTTCGACGTATTTCTCAAGTTGATTATTAGTTTAATACTGTCAATTTGATTCAATGGAATTTTGTTTTTGTAGTTGAGGCGCCTATGTATGAGATTTTTCTATAATTGCTACAGTGAACAGAAACCTTCAACTTTAAGCAGTGAAATTAGCTTTCATCTATTACAATAAAAGTAGGCTCCATTTTTATTTATCTTCCCTGAAATGTCAATGAAGACTATTGACATTAAGTTCTCAAGTGTAATTGTTTATTTCTTTTCAGATTGTTGAATTTATAAATTTCATGCATATCATTGCATGGCTGGACTTGTTCATAGTAATTCTTATGTTTATGCTGATGGACCAGTTTCATTTGTACCTTAAGTATTAGAGTGTTGTTATTTATATGATAGAATATCGGTAATGAGGCAACTCATTATCTCTCACATTTATCTCTCTCTCTCTTCCCATTTCTCATAAAAATTGAACTGCTCATCTCATTATTCTATGTAGACTATCACATCACTGTGTTACATCATCATAATGATAAAAAAATATTAATCTAAATACTGTGTAAATATTGCTTGTCCATGGTAATTCTACCGCTTTATGCTGATGTCTTTTACTTTAAATATACTTGATCTTTATACTTCAATGCTTTATGTCAAAGGCTTACTGTTATTTGTGTCTTCGATGCTATGTAAACCTTATTGTGCGAACTCCATTAGGACAAAGAAACATGTTGCTGGTGCCCCCATGGGCATGATGCAGTAGTAGAGGAGTAGGGTTCTTAACGAAGCATCGGAGGTTCGAATTTCCACGGCGCTGGAAGGAAACATTTATGTTGGAAAAGCAGATGTCCTGGGGAGATAAAGTCAATATGCGCTTTGTCACCCCTACGAGACTCGTCCACATGACGTAAAGGGGGTCCACGAGGAGGAGACTATTTTCCGAATGTCCGATTCAAGTGTGTATAAGTTGTGATTGCATCCGATTTACCCGAGTGGCGAGCCAATGGAGAAGGCTGCCACACTTCAAGATTAGTCGGACGAAGTTAGGACACCTGAATCTTAAAAAATAAATAAATAAAATAATAATAATAAGTGCGGGTGAAATTAATTAGATAGCCTAAACTTATTGGCCACGTTATACATTTGGTGTGCTTAGTCGGGGCAATTGCTAATGCAAATCATGCTGCTATAAAATTGCTAATGCATATCGAGGTTGCTTATTGTTTGGCCAACTGACATTGTGTATGAACTTAACTAATTTTACTAGGAAACTAATGATGGCCGTAGCTCTTGCTTCACAAGTACTCTGCACTCCGATCTCCAAGGTGTGGGTATAAGTTCCATCTAACGCTCGTTGACTGTGCCATAGGCTGCTCTATAAGTTCGATCACAGCAAGATCGAGTTCATAATATCAGACTCATTTTCGTGATAAAAGGTTTACATGCCCTAATCCTTCAATTATAAAATCGAGCCTAATAACCACCTTAGTACTTTAATACTACGCGTCAAAAATATAAATATAATTGTATGATATATGTAGAAAGCATTAGAGTTTGTCAACAAACATTCAATTGTCTTGAGAATTTTGAATTTCTCTGTCTCGATAATCATATGATGGGTATGTTATTATTTTAGATCTAATAATTTGATGAATTACTCCTAAAGATTCACATCAAGCTACAACCTTTTTTTAATTTTGATGCTTTACTTTCAGCTTAGAGAATTTACTTCATGAAAGCTTCTTATTCCACAACAACAAAATCATTTTGTCACTCTTTCATATACTAAGAAATTCACTTCATACGTTTTTTATGAGTCAACTCGACAACACATACCTTGGATTGATCTTAAACCTTAGGATGCTATCAAAGATAGATTTTCATTAAATTACCAGAAATTTAAAAAATGACATCATCGGTCTATGTGATCAATATCGCATAAATGGATCATTGTCTAAACATAGTATTCTCATATCCAAGTATCTAGTGGGAACTCTTTTTTTTCGAACAAGAAAGAAATTGTAAAATAGACGCAAAAGTGTTGGAATTTGGTTAATAAGAAGTTGATAAAAGTTGATTTTGTATCAACTTCAACCAAGTATTTGGATAGGTTCCGATAGTCAAATTATGCATGTGAATAAATTAACTCGTTCTACTTGTCGAGAAGATGATCGTAGTATATTTTGAATCTTAAAACCAATTCCAAATGAATGAAAAATTGTTATCCAAAGTGAGGTGGAAAAAAAGAATTTTTGGCCATGTAAAACAGCCACTCAAGCGGCCGACAAGCAGCTAGCAAGTGGTTGAGTCACTGCTTAAGGCGCTTGAGCAGCCAATCGAGCCGGAAGAGCTGTGTCTTTTCATGAAACATGCTGAATTCTGGAAGTTGTCTCTTCGGCCACAACCCATCAACCTCTATAAATTGGACATCCTTGATAGTCTAAATTCGTTCCATATCATTTTCTTTGATCTATTGCATCAAACACTTCGAAATTGTTGATTTCCTTACATCAAAATCATCCAAAAAGTAGAGAAAAAATTTCATTGCGAAGTTCGCCGATTCTTTAAAGTTTAAGGTACTTCTACTGTAAGGAAAAACCGTTGTATCATGGGAGACGATTGCAAAGACTCCGTAAGCAACTTGACAAGGCAAATTGTTGAACACTTGCCTCGATTTTGCATTATTCATTGTTCTTCATTTTCTCTGTACCTTTTTTTTCAATCCAAGCAAGTTTGTTAATTTGATTTGTTGCATTTCAATTGTTCAAAACCCCCCCCCCCCCCAAAAAAAATAAGTTTAAGACGAATTTTCACTCGTTTTGCTTGTTAAAATTTTATTATCTTCATCTATTTGAATAAGCAAATACATTGCTATTTCTTTCTTCCCTTTGTTGTGTTAAACTTCTGTTTTCATAACAAAAATAGATACTAATTCGAGTCAAACAACAAATGGTACAACGAACGTGGTTCCTCTAGAGGTTATACCGCTTCAAACTACCACCAACAAGTTTAAGACGAAGTAGATTGCAATAGATGACAGGAAAAGATGTTCTATCTCACCACCTTGAATTTGGCAATGTTCCTTACCGAAGATACTCCTACCTACGAAAAATGAGAAAATAATCGCTAGTCAATTATATCATTGAATGTATGGAAACATTCAAACTTCTTATGCAAAAATTATATCATACATGGATTGGATAACACAATATACAGAGTGTATAGTGCCATGAAGTCTACAAAGGAATTTTGGAATCTTTGGAGCAAAAATACAAAATGAAAGATGCCGGCACGCAGAAATTCATCGTCAAAAAGTTTCTTGATTACAAGATAATGGACTCCAAGACTGTCATTAATTAAGTCCAAAAACTATAGGTTCTTTTACAAAATATACACGCTGAGAATATGAAATTGAGTGAATCATTCCAAGTTGCTGCCATCATCAAGAAACTTCCTCTTTTATGGAGAGATTTTAAAAACTATATCAAGCACTAGTGTAAGGAAATGAACTAAAGAACTCATTGTCCAACTAAAGAATAAAAGAGGACAACATAAAATTTGAAAGAAAATCTGGTGCTCAATTTGCTCAAGCAAAAGCCAATCTAGTGGAATCTGGTTCAATGATCTATAAGAAGAGAAAGCTTTCGAGTGATGCACCAAATAGAGATAATAACAAGAGTGTTAAGAAGTTCGAAGACAACTACTACAACTACAAAAAAGTGAGATATCGTGCATTTAAATGTCGCAAGCCTAAGAAGAATGCATAACTAAATATGATTGAAAGAGATATCTTATTTGAAGGAATATAAGAGATGAACTTGTCTATAGTTGTTTTTTAATGTAACAACGTTGAAAATCCAAGAGAATGGTGGGTTGATACTGGCGCTATCTGCCATGTATGTGCCGACAAGGGTATGTTCTCAAACTACAAAGAATTCAATAGAGAACAACTATTCCTTAGAAATTCTACAAGTTTTGAAGTTGAAGGACAAGGGAAAGTAACATTGAAGATGACTTCCAGCAAAGAGTATGTTCTCAACAATATCTTACATGTACTGAACATTTGTAAGAACCTTGTATCCGGGTCTCTAAGCTAGAATTGATTTAAGTTAATCTTTGTATCGATAAATTTGTACTCGCTGAGAATGATTTGTGTGTGTGAAATGGATACCTTTGTGATGGAATGTTCAAAATGAACATTCTTACTATTGTACCTAAATCAAACAATATGAGTAAAATTTTAAATTATCTTTATACATTTTAGTTATATTGTTTATGACATAGTCGATTAGGACATGCAAAATTTAAATATGTGTAAACTTATGAATTTAAGTTTGATACAATTGTTAAAATTTGACCCTAATCATAAATGTAAATTTGTGTCGATGTAAAATTGGCCAAAACATCGTTTCATTTGATTTAAAAGAACACTACACCTTTAGAATTAATACACACTGCTTTCTATGATTTGAAGTTTATGCAAAATAGAGGTGGGAAAAGGTATGTTATTGCTTTTATTGACGAGTGCACAAATTAATATTATTATTATTATGTTTATCTCTAAAAAGTAAAAATGAGGCATTAGATATTTCTAAATATTATAAGACGCTGGTTTAAAATTAACTTAGTAAATGAATAAAAAATATTCGAAGTGATAAAAGATGAGAATACAGAGCACCGTTTGAAGAATCATATTCAGAACATAGCATTATTCATCAAACAATGACACATTACTCATCTCAATCAAATGGTGTTGAACTCTTAAGGAGATGATGAATGTGATGTTGATAAGTTTAGGCCTACCCCCAAAACATGTGGGAAGAAACTATACTTTCAGCAAATGCCATTCATAATAAAATAGCTCAAAAGAAAATGGATGAAACTCCATGTGAATTATGGAAATGTCATCAACGTTAAACACTTAATAGTGTGGGGATATTTGGTAAAGGTTGAAGTACCAAAGCTAAAACAAATTAAAATTGGATCTAAAACAATTGATTACATATTTATTGGATAGGGTAATTATTACACAACGTCCCTACCATTCAATATTATTATGCAAAACGTTCATATCTTCCATTTTTGACATTTTCACCATTAATTACACTTTAATTTCGTAAAACATCATTACATCCATTTTTATCCAATTTCTTCGTTAAGTGAAGTTCTGTAGTCAATTCCACCCCCCCCCCCCCTTTTTAGTGTAATAAAATAAATCTTGTAAATTTTTTTTTATGTGTAAATTAATTTTTTTTTCTATGTTTAGCCCGGCTTGTACTCCTGTCCTGAATCCGTCCCTGCCTTACGCTAAACGTGAAATGCAAAGTTTTCTCATTTTCTCTTGAAATTATTTCCATTTTCTTCCCTTCTCTTTCACTGACACTTATCCCCTTATCCGTCCCTCTCATCTCATCTCTTCTCTTCGTCGTCTGTCCATATGAAAGAATATCAGACGGTCCAACTGGCTGAGAATTCTTTAAGATGGCTGATGAATTAACATGATTACTATGCTTCCAGTTTGAGCAATTATTTGCAATACTTTCACCACCATGTATACACTTGTTGAATCACATAAGCTGTTATGATTTTGAGAAGCTTAGACTCCAATATTACACTGTTTAAATTTATGATCCCTTTGAGACTTTATCTTGATATACAATCAGCCAAGGCGTCAATCAACGTGGATTTTCCCGATCTACTAGCCCCCAGAACAACCATGATTTTTCTTTCTCTAGCTTTCCTAGTGATGTTATTCAGCAAAACTTTGGTTTTTGATTTGTCATTCATCAAATTCTAGGAGGATCCAAAATACAAAGTGGAAAACAAAAATATCAAACAAAAAATTACACTCACAACATGCTTCCAATGACGGTAGTGAGAATAAAGGAAAGGAAATGATAAGGGAAAGAAGGTCAGTGAAAAATGGAAAAATGGGGGGGTAAAATTTCAAGAAAAAATAGGAAAACTCTGCCCTTCACGTTTAGCTTAAGGGAAGAAAGGGAGAATCTTTTTCAAGACCAGAGTGCCCTTCCATTTTGAAAATAAAATTGACTACACAACTTCACTTAATGGAGAAATTGGATGGAAATGGATGGAACGATGCTTTGCACAATCAAATATGTAATTAATGGTGAAAATACTAAAAAATAAAAGGTGTGAACGTTTTGTCCAATAATATTGAAATGTATGGACGTTATGTACTAATTACCCTTATTGGATAGGTCAATAATAGTAGTGCTTATTGATTTCTTTTTTATAAGTCTAATATACAAAATGTACATAAAGGAACTATTATCGGATCAAGAAATGCTTGCTTTTTCGAAAATGTCTTTCCATACAAAGACAATCTATATATAAATTCAAAGAAGCAAATTTATGAAACTGCAAATGGTATTGGGAACCGAATCAATCATGCGCTGCGAAAACTAAAAACAATTTCAGTTCCCACCAAGGATCTACAATGTGTTTAAATAGAAAATGTGATAGAATTAATACATTTGATGAATTCCACAAACTCCTTTGCTTTTTTCTTGAACTCCAATGATCACGATCTGAAATCCAAGCTGTTCAATTGTCCAGCCTCCAATGGTGATCAACACAGAGAACAAGAATGACGGCTAGGGTTTTCTTTTCTTGTGCTAGCAAGAATAATGAATTATTTCAAACTGTTTTCAAACACTAGTAGCTTATTAATATAAGTCCAAGCGGGCTAATTCTTCTGATTCTCTTTTGTATGTAACCCATTAGGTTCTCAATCATAATGTCAAACGACGTGAATTATTATTTTGATCTAATCAAAGTTAATAAATTAAAACACCCATTTTTAATTTATCATTAATTCACATTTCGTCGTCCCCAGATAGACATCTAACAATGTGTCAGGGCAATACATGTGAAGGGAAATATCACGCGATGTGACAAACCAAACTTGTTCGTTTACCGTGAAACTATAATCCTTTTGTCATATGATCCGATCAATTACGAGATATGGATATATGTCAATCTCGTTTATCGATCATTTCTTTTATCCCATTGTTAAGTCAATTTAAATCGAAAACTCATTTTCGACTTATGAGTTCACCTTGGCCAAGGATTTCATTATCAACTTAACTGGATAAAATGTAGATCATAATCTCTTACTATCTAAGAGTTGCGAATCAACTATCGATCATTCACAGCCTTCGTATGGCTCTTGACATACCCGAGCGATGTAGTATTAGCGACCCTTGGCAGAGCAACATCCAACACCACCAAGTACGACTGTCCTCATATAAGGCACTATGATGACCTTAAGTCAAATGACCGATTTCACTACCGAACGTTAGAGATTAACCACTAACACTCAGATAGTTATCCATGTGGAATTTCCCAGCGGGTCTCCAATGTTTTGTTCTATAACAAAACATCCACGTTTTCATTCAAGTGTCACCACAATTTAGCTTGTGAGATCAACTACTTAAAGAATGCCACACGTGATGGTCTATCCATAATAACGATATCCGTATCTCGTTATTATTTCAACCACGGACGATTTAAGATTCAGTCATTTGTAATTTATATCTCACAATCACAACTCTTTGTGATTAACAAATTACCAATACTTGAATCTACGGATTCTATTATTTAATTTATTAGAATATTAATTCAATTAAATAATAGATCTTGCCATAAATATGCATCGATTATATATATTAAAAGTGTTTATATCCACAAT
>CAIGRP010055281.1:0-14418 GCA_903798385.1 Fraxinus cuspidata
CATGCAATTTGGTCACAAATTAACCATTTAATTAGTCACAAATTATTTTTGATCATGAATCAAAATTTTATATGTGTCAAACTATTTTACGGTCACATTTCAAAAATATTATAGGTAACAGTTTGTTCATCGGTCACAAATTAAAAATTTAAATGTCACAATTTATTTATCGATTACAAATCATAAATATTGTAAGTCACAACTTATTATACAGTCACAAATTAACAAATCTTTGGGTCACATATTATTTTTTTGTCACAATTTATCTTTTTTTGGGTCACATATTGCTTATCGATCATAGGTCAATCAATTTGATGGTCATAATCAACCAAATAATCTGTGACCACCACCAACGTTTGCGACAATCACCTCGCCACTACCTCTAGCAGCAGCAGCACCACCAACATCGTCGCCATCGCCACCACCAAAACCACAGCCACCATGAGATCGAACATAATCGCCGCTACCCAAACACCACCNCATAGGTCAATCAATTTGATGGTCATAATCACCCAAATAATCTGTGACCACCACCAGCGCCTGCGATAATCATCTCGCCACTGCCTCAAGCAGCTCGTGACTCGTTTTTGAAGAGCCGCTCGACTTGATTGCCTCCCCTACATATCACTTATTTTTTTTGCATAGTTATGATTTCTTGTTTATTGTACTAATTTCAGGTATACTAGATTATACAACATAAAGTTTGTAAGAAACACAAAACATTTTTTTTTTCTTTCAAAGATCATAGCTTCCAATTTCTGCTTAAAATAAAAGAATAATTATAGCAATTTTGAAGTTTGCGACTGCATTTAATAATTTAAAGATTTCAATATTCTTACTTTTCAAATTATTCAAACTATATTATGATTGATTATTAAACATTTCAAAGAATATGTTAAATAGAAGGTGAAGGAAAGATAATAAGTATTTCTTAAAAAAGTAATATAAATAACATTATTGAAAAGTATAAAAAATTGATGCTCATTATCTTGGAAATTGGGAATGTCATCTTGGCATAAGAAAAATTCAATCAACAATACACTACGATTACTGGATAGTTTTAAAGAAGAAAATTTTTTAAGTCCCCAATTTTTTAAAAAATAAAGAGGATGTTAAAGTCGATATAAGGAAATTAATGTACATTTAATCATCGAAGAAAAATTAGGTTCCAACTTCCAAGAATCTCACCTTTCCACGCAACTTGACAATATGAGTGGACACGGACAAAGAGATAAGAAAGAACATAGAAATTTCATGTCAGAGAGAAAACGGAGCTTACGTTTGCAGAAACCCGGGGGTGCCTGTGTGGGTCTGATTATTCATTTCACTTGAAAATAACCCAAATCATTTCATGGCTCATGCTGCTGTCGTCTCTCTTATGTACACCGTTGAGCAGATCTACCATGGAGATGGAGTTTCGGATCCTGATGAAAATCGACAGCTTGTACCTCTCTTAGAAAAACTCGGTTCACTCCTGAATTTTCTTGAAGAATCTTCCCAAAGTAGCAGGGAAGATGTGAAATCACTGGAAAGAAAAATCAGAGACGCGGCTTATCGTGCAGAAGATGTCTTCGAGTCCCGTATATCGGATCGTCTTCTTTCAAAACGGCAAAATCTTTTCCGAAAACTATTTTATTTTCCTGCAAATATGCTATCTGCTAAAAAGTATCATCTACACTTGCAGAAAGTAATGACAGAAATTGATACCATTATAGAAGAGGTGATGGAGATTGAGGATGTGAAGGGCGAACAAAATCTTCAACCAAGGAATTTTTTGCCATCAAGACCTGCTCCTAGTCGCCAGACTAATATGGTGGGATTTGCTCAAGACTTGATGCAGATAAGGGAGAGACTCTGTCATGGACAATCTAAACTCCAAGTTGTTCCCATTATTGGAATGGGAGGCATGGGTAAGACCACTCTGACCATGAATGTTTTCAATGATTCATATATCAAGTATCGCTTTGATATTCGTGGTTGGGTAACATTATCTCCACAATATCGCATGCGAGATATTCTTCTAAGCCTTCTAGATGACTTTGCTGTTACTGACCGCATATGCAAAGAGGATGATGATCCTTTAAAAGGGCAAGTATACAAAAATCTCAGGGGTAAGAGATACCTGATTGTGGTGGATGATGTGTGGAGTATCGATGCTTGGAATGACATAAAAATGATATTTCCAGATGATAAAAATGGAAGTCGAATCATATTGACAAGCAGGGTAAAAGATGTGGCTGATTGCGTCAACTCATCTAATGCTCATCACCAGATGCGATTTCTTAACGAGGAAGAAAGTTGGAATTTATTTCTTCAAAAGGCGTTCGGCAAAGCAAATTGCCCTCTTGATTTGGTGGATGTCGGAACAAAGATAGCAAAAAATTGTCAAGGACTTCCATTACTAATTGTGGTTATTGGTGGACTCCTCTCAAAGGTCAATAAGGAAAAAGATTTCTGGGAGTATGTTGCTGAAAATTTAAGCTCATTTGTAGCAGAGGAAGATGCCCAGTGCTTGGAAATATTATCTTTTAGTTACAAACACTTGCCTGCCCATTTAAAAGCATGTTTTCTCTATATGGGAGTTTTCCCAGAAAATTATGAAATACCAGTCTCTAGACTCATCAAGTTATGGGTCGCTGAGGGATTTCTAAAGCCACATGAATCTAAACACTTGGAAGAGGTTGCAGAGGAATATCTTGGGGATCTCATCGATAGAAATCTTATTTTGGTTCGTCAAAAAGGGTCTGTTAATGGAAAAGTAAAAACCTGTATCATGCACGGTCTTTTGAGAGAACTCTGCGTGAGGATTGCTCATAAGGAGGAATTTCTTTGTGTGAAGAGCAGGAATCTCTTTCCAGAAAAGGGAACTTTGCTCCGACGTCTAAGTATTCATGATGATGCTTCATATAGTCCCAATGAGGAAGACATGACAATGCAATCAATGTCTCTTGTCCGTTCTTTTATATATACTGGTTGGGACGATACTCAGTTGCATTCTTATTATTATTTTGGTTGTCGATTGCTAAGGGTATTGGATATGCTTGGAGTAGTGCTTACAAATTTCCCTGATGAAATACTTCAACTAGTTAATTTGAGGTACATTGCTATCACCTGTCGCCATGGAATTCCTCCTTCTATTGCCTTACTTAAGAATTTACAGACTTTAGTTGTTGAAGAACCACGGGGAATTGCAATTCACCTATCAGAGGAAATTTTTAATATGCCACAATTGAGGCATCTCAAATTCTCTCGAGTTTCCCTGCTGACTTCTTCCTCTTCTCCAATTAAGGATAGTGATAAATCTCTCATTCTAGAAAACCTAGAGACACTTTCAAAGGTACAAGATCCAGGATTGGCAAAACACTTCCTTGAAAAAATTCCAAATGTAAAGAAATTGGGAATTATTTATAACGCCAATACATGGAATGCCTTAGACGTGCATCTCCAAAAACTCGAAACACTAAAGATTTTCTCTGAAACGCCGACAAAATCAAATTTCCTTCGAAGCATCACTTCTTCTCCAAGGCTCAAAAAGATAACTCTGGAACATGGCAGAATTGATTGGAAATATATGAAGATTTTTGGTATGTTGCCCAATCTTGAAGTGCTGAAATTGCGCGAGTTTGCCTTCGTAGGCCCAGAGTGGATACCAACAGAAGGAGAATTTCTCAAACTAAAATTCTTGCTAATTTGGGAGACAGATTTGGAGCAGTGGAGAGCGGACAGCACTCATTTTCCAAGGCTTGAGCACCTAATCCTCCGGAAGTGCTCAAAACTGGTAGAGATCCCATCTGATATTGGAGAAATACAGACGCTTGAAATAATTGAGATAGATAACTCCAGTGCTTCCGCTGTGAAATCAGCAAAGGATATACTTGAGGAACAGCGGGACCAAGGAAATGAAGTCCTTGAAGTCATATTCCATCGAACAAAAGAAAGACTGTATCCGTTAAAATACGGGGTAAATCAATCACTCATCCTTTCTTTTTTGTTATGTTTTAGATACATAATATTGATCACCAATGCCAACAGATCCAGCAAGATGAATCTGGTCACTTCCAGAGAAGGGAAACCAAACTGGATCGGTTAAGGGTAAATCAATTTTTCCATCCTATATTTGTATGTTACTTTCTTAATATTTTGATTTTGTTTATGATTAACCTGCCAACCTATCCAGAAAGAATCATCAGATGATCCCAGTGGAAGCAATACAAGATCAGAGGTAAATCAATTCATATGTTAATTTTTTTATTTAGCTACCATAGTGCATTTGTATGTTACAACATTCTTCAATGACTTTTCTTTGCATTATAGGCCCTGAAGACGGTCATAAAACTAGATATACATGATAACATAGAGAAAGAGGAAGCCATGAAATTAGTTTCTAGCTTTCCAGGTACTGAATTTTCTTTCATATTTCCTATTTTTTGTTACCATTTAGTACTACATATCCAATATTTTCTTTTATCGTACAGATGTGTTCCCAATGATCGTATTATTAATCTTCCTCCTCATATAGGAATTCGCACTTACGCTTTTGATTTAAAGGAGAAAAAATTAACAGTCGTTGGAGATTCTGATTCAAGTCAGGTTGTAGAAGAATTGAGAAAATCATGGCAAGCGGAAATAGTATCAGTTGGGCCAGCAATTTAAGAAAAACTAAGAAATCTCTTCTATTTATCACTATCTTTTTATTGGTTTAGTGATTAATTTTGTCTCAAAGATACTTTTTTTTTTTTGTAAGAAAATATATATCGTTCACATGACTCAAAAGAGTTTTTAGTGTACTAAGAAGTTTTATATATTTGTTCACATTGTGTAAGTTAACTATTCATGAATATGTTTGAAGAATGGCCTGATGACGTAATATAATGACTCATTATGCAAAAAGTATAAATTAATTCTGAATGATCTAATTCTGATAAATAATATATATGTGCAGAAGAAATAGAATCATGGTTTGGGCCACATTTCGATTGTTTCTCCGAATCGAATTTGTTGGAAATAGTTCGATTTAAGTTTCAATAGTAAAAAATCGCTTGAAATCAAATTGAATCATTCATCTTTTTTAAAAAAAAAAATCACCCAAGATATATTATTTATTAGATTAATTTATACTTCCAACATATTTACTTTATGGTCGACTTATATTGGCTCTTTAGAAAAGTCATAATTGTTTTAAGGGTAATTAAATTCAAGCCACGCATTTTGTTTGTAACACAACATTTTGACTGTAATGAAGGTACAACCTTTTCTTATCGTAGCATTTTTGTCCCAAACTTTTTTTCGTTGCACTATTATGCTTAAATCTTTAATTGATTAGTACATCTTGTTATTGATAATGTTTCCATCCAAATATGTTGTAAGCATGCTTTGAAAGAAAAGGCAAATATTTTACAAAACTTTTATATTTGTTATTTTTCCCTATTTTAAAATGTGGTGAACAAATAAACCTTTATATGCCATCCTAACGTATTTATTGGTCGAAAACCGCATCAGAGAGTTTATGTGTTAATCAATGGATGGTTGACAATAAAAATACAAAAAAAAAAGGTTGAGATATAAGTCAATCATGAATAAAGGTTGAGGATCTTCATTGCAATTGAAATGTTTTGCAGTAAACTATTGTGCTAGGAATACAATTACTCAATGTACATTTCTGAGAAGAAAATGTAATTTGTGATGTGATAAGAAATATGTGATTAAAAAATAAGAAAAAAATTTGGATTTGTGTGGAATATTATTTCATTGAAGAATGCGTGATTGAATATGAGTAGTGAAAGAATGAATTTTGGGAAAAATGTGGATCAAACGTGGGCTTATATTTACTGTTTTTGTGTTTTTCAACGATGTCCAATTTTTGAATTCTTTTGACAAAAATACCACTCTCTTGTTCCCAAATCCCTTTTTGCACAAATTTTGACACATGTAGGCATTCTCGTCAAATTAAACAAAGTTGACGAGAAATTTTGTTTCATTTAGACATTCTCATTCTTTCCTTTTTCTTTTTCACGAATTTTAAATAACCTAGGCACTCTTACCAAATTAGATAAAGTTGACAAAAAAATTTAGTCACTTCAGTCTTCCTTGACATTTTTACTTATTAGATAGCCAAGAGGGCATACAATCATTTTGCATGACATATATTGTGATTATAAAGGGTGGTGTTCCTTAATAAAATTTTGGCAGGACTTCTCATTTTAGCCAAAATAATAATAATAATAATAATAATATTTAGAAAAAAATCATGTGATAAAATACAGGGTGAAGATGATTTCTATTTGGTAGCCAAACAATATAATAAATAAAATTTTAACTTCTTTTTCATCTTCGACGACTATTCAATCATCCTTGCTAAACATGAATATAATGATGACCATAACCGCTGTTGTAGGTTGGGGGCAATACAAAGGATAAAATTCAATATTCCTGTATTTCGGAATATGCTTCACTGCGCCTCAGAGAACATTTTCTTGCCATTACTATGTGCCAGCAACTGCAGATTTATAGAAGCCATTCCACTGTTTTGAGGAAAAATATATCATTTCTAAATGTTTCTTCCATTGATGCTATGTGCTCTCATTTCAGCTCTTAAGAAATAAAAATTACTGCTTGATGTTGTTCAATTAAGTTCGTCGTCCCTAGGTTAGTTTTCAACCTTAATATCACCTTCACCATCCTCCACCTAAAATATGGCGTGTGTTCCTGGACATCGAGTTCGTCGTCCCTCGGTTAGCTTTCAACCTTAACATCTCCTCCACCATCCTTCGCCTAAAGTATGGCATGTTCCTGCTCAAGAAAATGAACGAAGATGAGATAAGTGCGTCTGTTTATATATGAGGTCATCAGCATAAGGTTTAGTTTACTGACTCCTAATGAATCAAGATACTGAAGCTTTTTATCCTTCTTGTTGACCAATAGTTTTCTTTGTGGATAGGCACAAAAATCTACGAAAAATAAGGAAACGAAAACTGAATAAACTGACAGGGTGTAAAACAGCAGAAAATGAAACGCAATGAAAGTATAGTTTGTCACACTCCAAAAGGCTAATGTCCCATCTTCTCTTTTTTAGTCCCGCTTCTTGAAAATCGTAGCCACCATCATCACTTGACAACTGTGTATAATCAAATAGCCAAACCGACCAATGTATGATATTTTGCATCGGTGAAGGGGGGAGTGGTTTTAGAAAATAGTACATGCCGTGTAGAAGTACGTATTAAAGAAATGGCATTTCTAGAACTTGAATGACTTCCTTATTTCGCTTTCTTTCAGTAGTACCAGAAACAGATTAATGATATGCAAAGCAAGAAATCTGTTCAATGACTTCACTCCAGGCATATTTTTTTTAAAAAATAAAAATAAAAATTACAAGGCTTTCGACCACCCTCCTGGTTTTGAACGCCACAAGTCTTCTCCAGGAATTTAAGAATTAGAATCCTCGAGATGATCGAAAACCTTTTGCCTGCTTCAGTGGCGTCCGACAATAATAATCAAGAAATTATACCTATTGGATATTGACAATGCACGAGAAACCTTGGCCTTTTCCTTCTTCGCAAGGGCCTTAACACATTTGCATCCTGCGAGTCGACGACAGCCATTATGAGGGAATAAATGAACCATTACACGCAGAAATAATCACTAGATATTCCCAAAAAATGACATTTTTAGAACTTTAACTTCATTTTCTTCTAAAGGCACAATGATGTGATACTTTCAAGCCGCCCTAAGCTCAATTCTATTTTTTTTTTAGGAAAACTCAAATCTTATTAAGAATGTAGATCGTCCCTAACTACAAACGAGATGAAGATGGAATACAATCAACCCATTAGTAGATACTGGGTCAGTATTAGCAAAGAGAACATGATTATGGCCCATGAGATTCCATTCCTAGGTACCAAGAAGCAAGAACTCACTTCTACTTCTGAGTACAATATCATTTAATAGTAGTGCATTCGGAGTTAATGCACAAAGATTATAAGCATTGCACTTTACGTGGCGCATCGCAATCCATCAACCTCCAAACGAAAAGCTCTCGCAAAGGCCAGAGCCAAAAGTCTATACATCCTCAGGTGTAAATTGTCCTCTCAGCCTAGTCCCACCTGCGGCTATCACATTACCCAAATGGTCTCTGATCACCTGCCCCAACCCAACCCAACATCAGCGTTTAGTTTTAACCCATAATTTGCTGGAGCTGTCCATATAGATCGAGTTTCTTCACTCAAATCACCGGAAGAGGGCTGCTGATTCTTGCTGCTAGAGCCTAGACATTGAATGGATGCCAACTTCAAAGTAGCTGTTCTCTTGCTCTTCCTCCATGCAAAAAGCACACTTGAAATATCTGGCTCCTGTTCCACCAGCACCGAATAATCCTCGTCATACAGGAAATCACTAACCGGTACTAAACATTTCTTGTAAACTTCAGTTTCAAATCATGGAACAGAATTTTTTTTGGAATCACGGATTTTGACGGTACAAGTCAGCTAAACTCAGTGGCATTTTGATGAAGTTCTTTTTCTTCTTTTCGTGAAATGTGAGATTTGGAATTCAATGTGAATTAATCATTGCCAAGCTTTCTATTGCTGATTAAAGCCCTCATTTTGAAGGGTAAATTGAGGTGAAGTTGTCAGATTCTAAAGGCGATTCTAAACCTGAAGAACCCTAGATTCTTGAACAAGACAATCTCGATAGTGTCTTGATGATCAAACAAATTTCGAGTGTGCATGAATTGCATAAAATTGTATAGATCTGCATACTGAAATGGATTTCAGCTTTTGGAATTTGTTGAGAATAAGTTACAGTTGATGTAAAATGAATCCGACAAAATATATAAATTCTGCTCTTTGGAAGCTGATGTTTTTAGACGAAGTGACTCAATAGAATCATCCGCCGTGCATGCAAATAAGAGTGTTTCTACAAATACCCAAAAAGATGACCTCAACAAAGATTTAATCTCAAAGAATCAACTGGTTTCCACTAGAAAATACATACAATAGCTTAACCAAAATGAGTAAGAATAAAAGAAACACATGTCCTGCTCAAACCATACAATAACTGCACCTGTGCCATCATCGAATTTCTCCAGAAGGTAACCATTTTCTCCTTGGACTTTGCTACAGAGAAATGAGAAGATAAAATCTACCAACAGCTCGCTCTGGCAATGCCATGCCTAATTAGCGAGAAAAAAAATCTCCACATTTCCTTGGGATGCTTCTCCTTGTCATTTATTTCTTAAATCGGAAATTTTCAACTTCATTTAATCAGGGCCCCGCAAAGCCCTCTCAGCATCATCTAGTGGTTGCCCTGCATAAAGTTGAAGTTGCCCTTTCTTCACAAACTTGAAATAGATTTTTGCGTTACCCATTTGGATTAGGTGCAAAGGAAATTTTAGTTATTTGGTTACCTTGAAAGATAAATACGTATAACTTCTAGCCCAAAGATCGACTGAAAAATTATTTTCTTTTATTTTTCGTTTGTGTTCTTTCTTTAGTTTCTTGATTATTTTTACTGAGCAAGGAATAGAATAATTTACCTAAGACATTAATGCTTATGTTTCTCAAAATGCGTGAAAACACCGGCATGATTACAAGCATGAGCATAATTAGAGTCTCGGTATTAGTGCCATGCTGTCTTCATGGTTTTTTTCTCTGTTGAGTTAGTGTTAACAGAGATTAGGGGTGTGGATGAGTTGACATGAACTATATGCTCGGAAATATCTGATCTCAATCTCAAGCTTGAAACTTTGTAGCTTGAGCTCAACAGGAGTATATTTATCAAATTTGGGCTAGAGCTTGGGTCTGATTTTAGCTTGACCCTACTGATTCGTTTTTGCTTATATTTTAGCTTTCCTACCAAAAAATAGAAGATATACATACAAACATTATAGCATAAAATAATTAGGAATTCTAAATAACTATGGCCTCATAAGCGCAATAGAAGCTCTCTCTAGGCTTGAACTTGGCCCAATTGAATAACTAAGTTTTAAATTTTTTCTGAACCATTTCAGTTTTGCAATAACTGGATCAAGATGCCAGAAAGGAACTGACACCACTAAAATTGAGAGTTAAAGCTGCAAAATTTGCCGAGGCAACTGTGAAGACACAGATGGCACCCATTTAAGGTTGTAATTTAGTATTTGAAAACCGTTTTAACATATGGGAAATTAATATTTATAGTTCACATTTTGACAAAAAGAGTGCTGTTAATTACGAGTGCCAGGTTTTTCTAGAGAACCCTTGAATGCTTAAAATGTATTTGAATGGTGACAGCGTTATGGAGTATGGGCTGACTGGGAGCATCCTTATCTGACTCTAGATCCAGAATATGAAGCTGCACAGGGCGGTATTCTAATTCACGGAATCTCTCTTAAACCTTTTTTTTTTTTTTTCCTGGAATTACATTTTTTATACTCTCCTTTTATGCTTGGTTGATTTACATCAGTATGTTTAAAAACAACTCTATTCTCATCTTTTTGTTTCAAATCGCCCTACATGGTTACACTCTTCATACTTCCATACTAATTAGGTGGAAGGGCTGATTTACACCAGTATGGTTAAAAACGACTCTATTCTCATCTTTTTGTTTCAATCACCCTACATGGTTACACTCTTCATACTTCCGTACTAATTAGGTAGAAGGGCTCATCTTTTTTACAGAATAATCACAATATTTCCATGTAAACTCACAACTTACTTTATCACCCTATCAACGTGTCCTCGATTAGATCGAAGTGTTTGGCCAGATGGCGTTACAAGGGTATATTTACAGAGGCAGAAAACCAGTTCACTGGAGTCCTTCATCACGAACTGCTCTTGCAGAAGCTGAATTGGAGGTAAATGAGCCTTTATTCCCCAGGAACTATTCCAGTGTATATAATAATGCTCTTGTATATGATAAGAGGTCAGAATGCTGTGGCAAGGGTGAATTAGTAGTATTGCAAGTTAAAGCTATGAAATTAGTTTTCATCTCGTCATTTCTTTGACATTTATATGCAGTATCCGGAAGGTCATGTTTCAAAGAGCGTATATGCAGTTTTCAAATTAGTCTGTCCCTACTTCATGTAAAATGCTAAGAGGATTTCTTTCCTAATTTGGGCATTGCTATTTGGACTACAACTCCCTGGACCATCCCTGCCAATGCTGGTGACTTTCCATTGTTTTATTGGAATTTTTGTTGTATTAAAACTATTCTAGTCCAAGATATGGTCATCATTTTATTTCCATTTTCAACTTAAATTGATCACCATTTTAAAAGAAATATCGGTGACGAAGATGACGACATGTGCATTTTTTTTTCTTTGTCAATCTGAATGCTTAGTTCTTTATGCAACAAAAAATAACATGTGCTGAAATCCTTTTATTTTTTATGGTGAAAGTGTTAAATTTGAGATCATCTTAAGAGCATTTTGTTTCAAAAAAGGATAATTATAAGATAGGTATTTAAGTTATAATTCACAAGCAATTGGCTGTCTTTGTTTATTGGAACCTGCTTTTGTTTATTTTCTTTATCATGGTTTTTAAGTGTTTCCCATTAATTCCTCATTTGCTAATTTTTTGTTCATTGTTCATTTATGAAAAAAGTTTATTCTTTTTTCCCTGTATCTACTAAGTTTAATCGGTAGGGAACTGCTAAGACAGATTACTAAGCAAATATTCTTATTTTCTATTAACTACCTCGGCCTGGCAAGACAGAAAATCTTGAGGCCCAGCTGGCTTGTGTCGGACCACCGATTTTTATTATTTTTTTTCTCTAAAAGACCGCCAAATGTAGAATTTCAAGCCTAGAGCCATAGAAAGTTGGCAAAATTTTGAGGTGGGCATTGGTGTCAATTGAGTGGTTCTTGAACAGAAGAGGGGTGATGGTGGTCTGAAAGTGTTGGAGCTGTTGTTGTTGTATTGAATGGCAGGCGGTGGGAGAGGATGAGAGCGGAAACTAAGAGAAGCTTCAGAGAGGAATTGGGTTTATGAAAATTTAGTGGTGGTGGTGGGAAAGTGCTAGTGTTCTTTCTTTCAAAAGGAAGTGATTGATACTTGAGAGGTTGGTAATTATTTCTTTTGGTTGAGAGTGTAATGAAAAGGAATTCTGTTGAATAGTATAAATCATTCTATTTTTGGTTGAAGTCTTTGTATGTATATGTTGTCCACTTCCTTTTTTCTTTGCCTTCCACTTCTTTAGATTTGTGATGCCTGTGGGAGTTGCATAAGCAAAAGACTATATTTTACTTGCTTGTTCAGTTGTTCCAAAGTTATATGTCGTGCATAAATTTTATACACACACCATATCTCCGCATTTAGAAAATTATGTCTTGCACCAAAACAAGTGCATTCTATTCATTCTTTTCATCTTGCATTGTTAGAATTTTGTTCTGGGTCTACCTTCCTGCATGTATTATTCAACGCACACATTCATCTCGCTGTCTCCATCATTATATATATTTGATTCTCTGTGTTTCAATGCTTATTATGTGCCATGATTTTCATTTTTCATTTTATCTTTATCTGTTGCAGTGAACTCTAAGCTTCAATATGCTGTGGTTGAAGTGCATTCAGATTCTGTAGATTTTTCTACATCTACTGTAGATGGAAAGAAAAAACTTGGCAATGTTTGAACCAGCATGAGAAGCTATTGCTAATTGTAGCTTTGGACCTTGTACCAACTCTAGAAGCAAAATGGGGAAAGAAGCTTGTCCTGAAGAAGACACTTATGGGCTCGCAGCTTGAAAATTGCAGGCCATGTTTGGCAATATTAATTTGAACTATATTATCTTGTTTTACTTTGATTTTCTGTTCTGATTCTAGTGTGGTTGTGGATAAACATTCATTTACAGCTGCTTCCCTCATCAGCTTAATGACTTGTGTAATGGCCTCGTAAGCAAAGCTTGTAAAATTGGTATCCTGGATAGAGACATACTCTTTAAAGCTGCGTTGAAGTACTCTTTAATTTAAATATTTAGGTAAGTTGGTGTGTCGCGGCTTGATATCAGAGGTTTACTTTTCTTGATTCTTGTTTCTATGTGCTTAATTTCTCTTATTTGTTTAATTGTATTAAAGTGTTTTAAGTACGTAAGTAAACATAGTTATTTGATAACAAATAACTGATACCCAGCCAGATATTATAATTAGGCGACATCACAGCTAGTTTGCGAGATGATGAGTGCTAAAGTGGTTGTTTTAATCAATTTTACCAAGCAGTTATCAGCCTCCATGTTTCTTAATGGAATTGGGTCACGGTACTAACATGGAAGAAGAGAATGTCATGTGGACAAACTGATATGTGCTTATAAAGGAGGAGAGTTAGACCGGTTTTTTAACTAACAGCCTTGCCGAAATTTGAAAATGAACCTCCTATGCATCGCTCAGATTTTAGAAAAACGTTTTATTTCTTTGTTATCCATTATCAAATTGAAACTTCATCTCTAAAATGTAGTCTTCAACCACTATTTCAGGTATGTTCACCCAATAGATGATAGAGAATGTCCTGTTGTCATTGGTGGGGATTACGTTACGACAGTGTCGAGAACTGGACTAGTTCATACTGCACCAGGTCATGGTCAGGAAGACTATGTAACTGGCCTTAAATATGGTTTGTTCATACTCTCCCCTGTGGAAGATGATGGAAAGTTCACTGAAGAATCTGGGCAGTTCAGTGGGCTTGATGTGCTCGGTGACGGTACTGTTGCTGTTATTGAGTAATTGGATGAGAACTCATCAATGATCATGGTTGAGCCATACAGTAAGTTTGACTCTGATGGAACTATCTATTCGTTTTCTTTGATGCCGTGGAGAAAAAAATAATAGACGTGCTGGTCAAAATCTCATTTCTCTTACGCAGAACACAAGTATCCATATGATTGGTGAACTAAGAAGCCTACAATTTTTAGGGTGACTGAAAAGTGATTTGCTTCAGTGGAAGGGTTTCGTGAAGCAGCAATGGACGCAATTAACCAAGTAACATGGATTCCATCGTACTTGGACTTTTCGAAATAGTTGAAGTATTCGTGTCGGACACAACACGACATGGGTATGGGTATTAGATATGTGTCGGATCCACCAAATTTCAACCGGATACTTCGTCGTTTTTGCTTCTTCTTCCTTCTCTTTCTTTTTTTCTGTTCGTTTTCTTTTCATTTTCTTCTTTCCCACTTCTGCTCGCTATAAATCCAGCGTCATCGCCAAGAGAGTGGAGAAAGACAGCAGCTCTAGGTTTTACCTTCTTTTTCTTCCTCTTTATTTTTCTTTCCATTTTCTCCTTTTTTTTCTCTCTCCGTATCGGTGGTTTAGGGTTTTGTTTGTATAAAATAAAAATGGGTTCCATATAGTGCTCCATTAAGTCCAAATTACAATCAAGTTCCACATTTTCTATTTTATATAACATTTAGTAATTCTCATAATTGAAAACTAAACTCCAAAATTCTATTTTATT
>CAIGRP010055282.1:0-19464 GCA_903798385.1 Fraxinus cuspidata
TTTATTTTTCAAAATTTTTTTTTTCTGCAATTGGAACAAATTCCAGACCCAATTGTAGGAACAATTCTCACTTTAATGGACAATTTTCATAAAAAAGGAAGCCAAATTGACACCAAACCTTCAAATTTTTCTATGAAAAATTATACCAATCAAACACAATTAATTACAATTCCCAGTAAAACAATTTCTAGACAATTCAATTCTCTGAAATTCATTTTCTTTCCACTCATTTTCCACCTTACAATCAAACGGACCCTAAATGGCATACGAAGCTAATTAACGGAATATCAGAAACAAATAAGAATAATATTACCCAATAAATTTATTAATGAGGATAATTTATTATGGAAGTAATATAATTATCCCCCCTTCTCTCAAACAAAGTGAATGTAGATTCACTATTCATTTTTTTTCACGTTGATTTTCACATTAATCGAATTTGAAACTGGTTTGATCTTTTGTATTAATGTTCATATGTGGACAAAAAAATTTGCCGTATTTATTGACTTAATTGATGCCGTAATTATATATAAAAAATATCTGCAAACCGACTCATTTATACTATATTTTGCCACTTTCCACACTATATGCAAATGCACTAAATGCAATTGCAATGACACACTTTCTTCTCTTATTATTTTGATTGCAAACAAATAAATTATTCGGCTTTTAAGCTTTCAAATTGCCTATAATATTGGTGTCAAACCAACAGAAAAAAAAAAAGTAGGCCAACTTCTGTTGATAATGGTAATGATACAAATAGTGTCATATCATCGGCTCATCAACTCACAAATCAAAGAGAAGAAGCTGGACATAATCATATATTTTGAGACTCAAAGAAATTTTTGATTCTTCAGTCGGTAAGTTCAGACCAACAGCTCTTAGTCGTACAAATGTGAGTTTCTGCTTCTTCTTTATATATATATATATATATATATATATATTTCTGGAGTCGGATTTTAAATTTTCAAATGGCTAAATGGTGTTTGTGTTTGATATGTGTGATGATAAGAGTATTAACCATTCAAAAATGTTGGCTCTAGAAAGACAAAGAAAGAAAAAAAAATTCCCGGACATCGTGTGGCATGGAGCCTGTCTACGTGTGCGCACGGAATTCCCATGCACAGAGATATCTTCGTGCGCCTGGGAACGAAAACTCCATGTGGGCACTAAGAGGGTCTCTGTACCACATGGAGACACATCTCCATGCATGGAGACATGCCCGTGTCTCCGTGGAGACACGTAGACATGCCCCGTGTCACAGAGACACAGAGCTGTGTCTCCGTGTCTAGCATGTCTCCATGGAGACACGGAGTTGTGTCTCCGTGTGGACACAAAGACATGCCCGTGTCTCCACCCGTGTCTTTGTGGAGACACGGAGCTGTGTCTCCTTGTCTCGATGGAGACACGGAGCTGTGTCTTCGTGTGAACAACCATACACAATTATGCTTGCACTCACACACACTATTTTGATTTGCATATGTACAGAGTCACATGTGACTTTCATGAAAGAGCAAAAAATTGCATAATTCATATAAGTGCCTGAATTGCAAATCGTAGAATATCTATCCTTACATGTTTTTGTTAATTCTTAAATTCAAGATGGTCAATGATTTCATTTAAATTTTTACATTATTCATATAAATGTTTCAGTGTAGATATGGGTCGAAGAAACAAGTTAGGCCACATAGATCAGTGGGAATACTAGAAAGACAAGCCTCTGAAGCACAGTCGAATGAAGAAAATGAAATTAAACCTGAAAAAGAGGAAGGTACCATTAGAATTCACAAAACCAAGTCAGTTGAATTCTCTGGTGAGATGATGATGTTATAGAATTGATTCAAATGTGGAACACAAATTGAAAAAGACAAAAAAAGTAGAAATGATGTTTCCTATTTTGTAAGAAACATAAAGAACTATAGTATACAAAATAATACTATGGGGCTTAATAGTATACAAAAATATTATGAAAGAAATTAAAAGAATAACTACTTTAATTATTAAAAATGGAGAATAAATTTTGCATACCTGTTTTTGGGGTAACTTTGTGGCTGGGGGAGAAGGGTCTTTCTTCACTGGCAACAAGGTTGGAACATTGATGTTTGGAAGCTCATTTGACAATGGAGTTTTCTTGGATTTGTTAACTACGAGGTTGACTTTATTTGATGTTAACGTTGACCGAACAAATGTCTCCTATTTCTTGTTCCTTATAGAATCGGGAACTTGTGAAGGTTTCTTGATTTTTGAACTTGCAACTTCCTTGCGTTTCTAATTGAAATTCTTCTGGTGTTGCAATGGAAATTGAGGCTTTTAATTTGATGTTAATGATGAAATAGCAATTTTTGGAGACTGAGAAGTTTGATTTTTGCTGTTTGGTGTCAATTTCTTGCCTCGAAGAACAAGTTCTTCATCGACTTTTGTTAAAACTTTGGATGGTTTTCTAAGAAGATTTTCATCCCTTCTTTGCTCTTTGTTCTTGATTGTGTTGGTGATATCGTGCAGGCTAACTTTTCTATTAAAACTTTCTTTAACTTGCTTCATAATCTGCTTAGCATAATTGCATGGACTCCTATTTTGATCATTTTGAACAATTCCTCTCCTCGTAGCAATTTTCTTGACTGTAAAATATTCATAATATTGACCAATATTTTCTGTGTTGATTTGCAAAGATAGCCTGTGATGATGATCCACATCTGATCTTCTAGCTGAAGAAATTCTTGGAGTTTCAGGCAACGAACGAGCACCATTGATGCTAATATCATCATCATAATGACTAATTCTACTGCTTCTTGATCTGCTTTGAATCAGATTTCTTGAATGCAAATGGAATTTTGTTTTGGAAGAATTCGAACTTGATGAAGAAGAAAATGCAGGTGAGCCACATTCTGGAAGAAGATCGAGACCCATGAGTCTAGCTACTAAATTTGGAGTTTTTGTTCCTGGTGAATTGACGATGTTGGATTCTGATTGATTTGAATTGGAGCCTAAAATATTCAACCAAAAATTAACAATAACCCAACTGCATAATAATTAATTATCTCCTTAATTTCTTTATACATTGGGAAATAATCACGATTAATATATACTTACTGGGATTTTCAAATTTTTTTCCTCCAAGGCAAATGAAGCAGCTTTCATGGCAGGCTCCTCTAACTCCAAACTGTTTCTTGGTGATTCCACTCCTGATGACAAAATAAACTTTTTTATAAACTCAACATATTTGCAAAATCAAACAGAGAAAGAAACCTGGGTTTTTTCTATATGGGGCTGGGGTTGGAATAAGAGGGAGAAATGAAAACTTGCCTCTCCATGCTGCACGGAGGTTTTCTCCATGTTAAACGGAGGACCATATCCGCGCATGTCTCCATGTCTCCACGAAGACATGCCTGTGTCTCCGTGGAGACACGAAGACAGCGTGTCTTCGAGACACGGAGCTGTGTCTCCACGGAGACACACCCTTGTCTCCGTGTCTCCACGGAGACACGAAGCACGGTTTCTCGAGACATGGAGCCGTGTCTCTCCGTGTGTCCACGGAGACACGAAGCGCGGTGTCTCCGTGTCTCGACGGAGACACGGAGCCTTGTCTCTCCGTGTTTCCGCACGGAATTATTTGATTTGTCTCCGTGCCGCACGGAGAAGGATTCTCCGTGCACAACAGAAAACCTCTCCGTGTTGCACAGAGAAGGATGTCTCCTCTACAAGATGTAGTCCTTCCTTTTTGCAAATGCTTATTAGAGGATGATATGTGTATAGGTTTTATGCCTGATGTTTTCATCTTCTCATATAACTCCAAACACTTATCAGTTTCAGTGGCATATGAGTAACCATAGATTACGGAATTGTATGTGATAACATCAGGAATTAAACCTTTATTTTCTATCTGAAGGGCTAAGTTTTCAGCTTCCGCAACCTTACCCTTTTTACAGAGCCCATTAATGAGTGCATTGTATGTTACAAGGGTTGGGGCTATATCACTTCTTAAAATCTCCTCAAAACATGTAAAAGCATCTTTTATATGTCCTCCTGTGCAATGAGAATCTATAAGTGTATTATATATCTGCACATTTGGCCAAATGCTTTTATTCATCATGTCCTTCTAGAATTTGTAAATACTTCTCAAACTGACGACTCTGGCCATAATCGTCAATTAGACTGCACACTTGGACAAATTTCCTTCTCCCTCATCTTCTTAAACCATTCATTGGCATCGTTCATCTTACTCAACTCACAGAACTTGCCGATTACCGAATTGAATGTAATGCAACTTGGTTTGATCCCAAAATTTTCCATTTCTTCAGCAACAAAGAGTGCCTTGTCCATGTCACCCACTTTACAATATCCATTCACCATGGTATTCATCATCACCTCTGTTAAAACAACCCCATTCACCATGGTATTCAAAACTTTGCATAATCCACCAATCAAGACATTATACACAAACCCATTAGGATTCAAACCACGTTTTTTCATATGATTCATCAACTCGAAACCCCTTTTCAAATCCCTCAACTTTACAGCAGATTGTATAGCTTTCCCACAACTAAATTTATCTACCCAAATATCAGAAAATAATCCTGCCGTATTCTTCCTTTTCTTCGATGATCATGTATGCTATTAACACAAGATATTATGCAAATTAAATAATTCTGTCATTGGTGAATGCCAAATGGTTTGATTTTGTTAGTATGCATTTTTTGTTGATTGGTGGGTACAAATTTGAATACCCAATTCTTCCACTGAATTGCAAGATTCTAATAGATTGAAACAGAAAAAACAATTTCCAATTCTAAAGGTGGAATAATTTGTGTGAGTTCTTTTGGCTTAAAAATCTAAGCGGCACGACCATCAAGTCCTTCCCGTACTCGTCTAATGCATCAACACATAATTCAGATATAGATGCTTTTAAAACCATGGTGGCCGGACATCTTCAAAATTTCAAGCAGTGGAATGCCCAGGCAAACAAGAAAGCATCAGCATCAGCATCAGCATCAATTTTTTGTCAAATAGTAGCAATAAAAAGCAATCTCCTAAGGCAATATTTTGGTCCAAATTGCCAGCCAATCTTCTTAAACCTGTAAAGGTACATTTCTTGCATTGACCATCTGTGTAAATATCCAATACTCTAACCATATATCAACTCATTGAACTTGCTCGTCAATTTTAGCACTAATGCGGTGGTACAACTGCATTGTCATTCTTATGCTTCTCCAGAACATTCTAAGCTGATTATACGTTCTGTAGGGAGGAAAATTTGGCTTATAAGATTTACGTCATCTCATTATGTTAATTTTGACCATCTAACATATATATCAAGCACTATAGCAGTTAATAAAATATATTCGGTATTGATTTTATTTATATCAATGTATTTATATTCGTCGTTAGCCGTTATGATTACAAGGGAATGATTAGGAGGAGAAACTAGCTTCTTTAGTACTGGCGGAAGCTCAAAAAGAAACAATTGCAGCAGAAAATCTTGTCAAGTGCCTCAGGAAAGTTTTCAGGTTGATCTAAATTTGATAAATGCATCTGGAAGATTTTATTACAACCCATTTAGGTATGTTTCTCTTCCTTAAATTTAATTACATATAACCTTAAAGAGTTTGATAGTCTGCCTCTGATATATTTTATCAGGTTGAGGCTATTATGCATTGTAATAGAAACTATAATCTGGTTCTGTCTTAGAAGTTGCTTGGGGGCTATAACTGAATCATTTTTTATAAGTTTATTGAAGTACACACGTGCCACAAACCCTTCTGAAAATTATATGGAATGTTGATGGAAATTGGAAAGTGACAAGAACCAAAAGTGGTAGATTTAGGTGGTTATCTAGGTAATAGTTAGGCTGCAGAGACTTAGAGCTGTCTTTCACTGTGAGATGGTGAACTGAACTGTTAATTCTGGACAGCAGACTTAAAAATCTGTAGCTAACTTTAGTGGGGGCAAAAGCACTGGAAGAAATGTTAGGGATTGTAGCGGGGGAGTTGAATAGGAATTTGGAGGTGATTTGAAGGGGTTAGGTCTGATAAAGAGGTGGAGAAATAAAGAAATAATGTTGGAAGTTTAGAGGAGGATTTGGAGATGAAATGGGATAACTTTTTCTGATTGAAATCATATATATATATTTTTTTTTGGTTATTTGTTGAAGAAAAAGAGAGATTTCAAATAAGTATTTGTTCGTAGCCATGATTTTCAACATTTTAACTTTCCTTTATGTGTGCTTTAACAGTATATTAGTTTGGGTTTTCAATCACATCTAATTGTTTTGTTCTTCGTTTGACAGAACCGTTTTACCTTTTTTTTGTTGAAGAACTATGAAAATCTGCAAATTAATAAGAACAAATAGTTTTTTATTGATAAAATTCGAAGCCAGATCATTAAGAGAGAATCTTTCCAAACATTTGAGAATAGAGTTTCACAAGTTAATGTTGTAATAGTATGGTTAAATGAAAGAAATTGAACAAATGGGGTGTCAGGAAAAAGACAGGAATCCTAAATTCATTGTCCTTTTAAAATTTTAAACTTGGCGATTGAAAAAAAAAAGCACTACTGCTGCAAATTGCTAAAGTTAGCGAACATTGTAAGTTTTAGTAGGATTCTAATAAGATACTACAAAGAACTTATGGCCCTTGTAGGTTTAAGTATTATCAAATATTCTGCTCGTGAAATGTTGGTTCTATAATGCTATCGCTACAGAATTAAATGAATTTTATTTTGAAAGGTACCGTGTCATTTTAGACATTACAAGACTTTAGGATAATGGTGGGAAATTAAGAAAAGGTGGAAAGGACATGAGCATTTCATATGCACACATCGAAATTATTAAGAAATTATTATAATCTGCTATCATATAATAGTTCCCTCAATTTTAGTTGCAGGCAAAAATAATACAATAAAGAAAAAGTATTATTTTTAATTCTTTACATTTGCTATGAAAGTTATTCACAAGTTCATGAGCGAGCTTCAGAAGTTCGTTCCAATTCTTTGCTACGTCTGTACAATTGAATCACTAATGACAGCTTCAAAGAGAGCTCAGATTTTCAGAAGGTATGACTCTGATTTGTTAGTGTTGATGTTTTTTTTGAACCTTTATTGAATGAAAAAAAATGATATATTCTTTTTTTGTGTTGAATTTGGAGTATTATACAGGTTGGTCTTGTGAAATAAGGGCTCCAACCAATGGCATATCAAATCTCCAATTCCCATGTCAAAGGTTAATTTGGTTCCTACTTATTCAATTTCTACTCTGTGGAAGTGGAGCTAATCTTCGAGAAAGCATTTTGCAGGCTCCAACCTTCTCATAGACAACGACAGAAATCTGAAGCTTGCAGATTTTGGAGTAGCACGATCATTTTCAAGTGACCATAATGCTAATCTTATGAATCATGTCATTACTTTTTGGTACAGGTAAACTTTATATATATCCTTCTCTTTCTTCGCAGGATTACTGTACAAGAAACTTTTAATATATTTGATACTCAAGAGTTTATATTTCCTTCCCATGGCGATCTTTGAGACTTTTTATTTCAAACCATTGATCACCCAGGTCTCTAGAGTTGCTTCTTGAAGCCACGAAATATAGTCCAGTTGTTGACGTGTGGTCTTTTGGTTGCATATTTGATGAACCTGTTGAATGGGGAACAAATTTTACTTGGAAAAAATGAGGTTAAGACCCTATTGCATATATTTAGTTTTTATTTTCTGACAAGTCAAATAGCTGCAATATAAGAGTCTTTAGATGAATCCATAATTGTTGTCACATGCTAATGTTTTTGTTGGTATGAGTGGATGTGGGCGTGGGTGTGTGGTATAGCATTGATTTCGTAAATTGTTACCGTAAGATAGCTTTTTGTGATTTCTTTATAAGATGAAGCATTTTGAATGTAGTATAGAGGTAAATCCATGTATTTAATCAGTTTTAAAGTCGTGGAATTTGCCGGATTAAATGCATAATTGTTACTGGCGATTTGTTGTCTTTTCTTCTAGGCTAGACCCTGATTTTGACAGAATCTTTGTTGAATCACTTGATGGTAATTGGATGCTAATTGATACAGAAGAGGTATGGTCATGTTTGTTTAGCCTTTCTTTCATTTCTTTCTTTCCGACCCCGTGTGTGTGTATGCCTTTCTTCAATTTGTGGCCTTCATTTATTTATTCATTTCCTTCATATAGGCATTTGATTCTCTTTTTACATCCTTTGACATGTATGGCGTGAATGGTGGGTTGTAATGGGATGTGATTAAAAAAAAAAAAAAACTAGATAGAGCTACCACAATGGAGGATTGTGGCTAGGCAACCTTTTTAACCACCCTTTAGATTCTTTTGATGGAAATTTGATGAGATTAACTGATAATGATGGTGTACTTTTTAGTGAACTAGCTTGCAGAATGTAACATGGGAAAACTATTGGGTCTCTTTTTAAGGACAAATTATAAGTGGCAACTTAACAATTGCAATTGTTTACTTTTAGTTGTTTTTGTTTCTGTGTTTTTTGAAAAAAATCATTGAGATTAAACCATATGACTCGCATTATTCATTGCTGAAGGTTTTTCTTTTTTCTTTTTTGTTAGAGTAATAAGAAACATCTCTATAGAGGGTTCTCAATAAATTTTGCAGATTGATACATTTCTGATATAGATTTTACTAAGAAAACTATATTTACTACGTATTTTGAAGTTTTCCAAATGGTTCTTAGACAATTTCAATCTCTTTCTTCTACTTTGTTAAGCTCTTCCTCATATTTAGTTTAATTATGATGTTAGGTGCAGTGCTTCTATGACTACTCACAACATTGTGCTTAAAGACATGGCGCTCTCAAATGGCTAGATGAGCCGTTGAACTTGCTGAATCGAGGTTGTGAAAAAATGGTTGGCCAAAATTAAAGTTGATCCCCTGTTAGTTTTGTATTCTAATTTTTTTTTTTTTTGGGTGAGAATTTCTTCAGGAATCTCAAACTATATATATCTTTAATAACTTTTTGTTACAATTATGTACAAATTCTTACAGAATAGATGAATTAGCCCAGAAATTCAAGAAATGAACAGCTTATTAAACTCAGATGAAAACTACGAAATGGGATATCAACCTTCACATTCTTCCTTGGATCAAACTGACCAATCACCAAAAGAAACTCTCAGTTACTCGATCTTGAGTCGAGATTATTTTACTTATTGTAGAAAAAATTTGGAGCATAAACTCCAATGGGCAGCTAGCCAATGAGGAACTGTGTTACTATAAAAGAGATGGAATTTCATCGCCTAATGACTGTTTTGGATTGGGATTGAGCTTAAGATCAATATTGGAGAAGCACAAATTGTTGCAAAAAACGTTGCTTCCTTTGGCCTTAATTGGAACTTGTATGGTGACTGGGGATGGAGTTCTTACACCTACAATTTCTGGTATGGAATGAAAATTTGCTTATTTTTGTTGTAATTGGAAATTCCAACTAATAACTGATTATTTTGGTCATTACGCAGTACCTTAAAGGTGTCAAAGCACCATCACCAATGTAAGTTTTTCATTTTCTTCAAATTTACTTGAAAATTAGCATTTTACGTCATGATCAGTAAGCTCGACTTGATAGTGCTGCATAGTAATAAAAAACAAAAAAGATGTAAAAATCTTGTGCATTGCAGTACCAGTTCTACGACTTAATTCATGGTTTTTAGTATTATAATCTGTTTAAAATTTTTGTTTGATGTGAAAGTTCTGTGACAAACACAATAAAAAGAATATGTAAACTCTTTATTTTTCTTCTACAACAACAAAAGTTGTTCCTTTTCCATTCCCTTTTATTGCAACAATAATCGGGAATTTCGGAAAATTTGTGATCTTTTTTCTAAAGCTATTATGCTTGTGGAATCTCAAACTCCAGATTCCATTAACGGGAAAGAGATGGCTGTTGTGATGAGGAAGGTTGATGTGAAACGAAAGATATTGGGTTCATCTTCAAATTTCAAAAAACCTTGTTAAGAAGGTTGTTAGGAGCAGTTCAATGAAGAATCTTTTCAAACCCGAAAAACCTTGGACCCCTGTCGATGTTGTATGAGAAACCAGAGCCATACTTTTGTGCCTAGATGCTGCTGACGACATCGAAGGACCTAAGCATGATGAAACGGTTAAGTTCTTATGCATTCTTTGAAGATTAGTTTATTTTTTTCTTGCAATTTTTTTTTTCATATTTAATTTGTGTATTGAGGTCGTATGAAGGTTTATTATTGTATTTTTAATTTGTGAGTTGATGACACCTTCATGTTAATTGTTTATTTAGCTTTTTATTATTGTTTATAGTCTACATATATGTTGATCTTGGATAGAATTTAATGATTTAACGGTGTTAGGCGGTTTATTTTTAACTTCAATAGTCACATTCTCAATCACCAATAACACTATTAGTGGCTATTGTCTAAGGAATTCTAATGTATTATAGTACATACTTATGTATGGTGGCTAAAACGATGCACGAAGAACTTCAAGACGTTTTCTCTTTTAAACTTGTAACCGCAAAATGAGCATTGCTCTTGACTTTGTCTAATGTCAATAATATAGTTCAGTTGATATTCTGATAACTTAAATTATTGAACTATTATAGAAACACATGTTTGACTTATATTCCTTACATGGATATGACCTTTTGTTTATTTATTTATGCAAATTGGTCAAAGTCATTCTACTGGATTAAAACCAAATCTTTGGAAACTAGTTCAGCCTCGGCCCCCTTCGGAACACAAACCATCACAAGGGAGAATGGAATGCCCCTAAATACAAGTTTGTTATTGCTTTAAGCTTGCTCAAAGTTTCACTAACTTGAAATATGTGAACTTAACATATATTATTTTTCTTGTTCCAGTAACTTAATAGTCCTTATCCCACTTGTGAACATATTTTTTATGTTCTAGAATAATACAACTTAGTAAGTCTTTTTACATATTTAGAAAAATAAAATAAAATTCATCACAATGCAGCCATAGCGAACATTATGTATGTAATTCACGAAATTCCAACACATTTAATACACTAACAGTATTGTCAAAAAAACTCAACCCGTGCATTTGCACGGGCAAAGACTAGTATATTATAAAAAGTTCAACTTGTGAATGAGAAGATGCACGGACAACAATAATTACCTTAGCAAAGCCCACTAATTTGTCATCATACCGTTTATCTATTAATAGTTAGCAATTGCAGTAGTTATTTTACATGTGATATCATTTTAATAATTTAAAAAGGAATAACTTTTAATAATGTTATACCACGTAAGACGCGGACTATTACAATCGTTGACTATGAATAGGACTACTCAAAAATAAAGGTGAAATCGGACTAATTCAACCGAAAAGTAGTTGGATGGTTTACTAATTGTGTGTTTATTCTGAATTAAAAAATAATAATATTTTTGAAATTGTATGTACTTGAATGCAAATATAAAGTGATCTTTGTAACAATTATTACATGAAACGACCCCTTAATATTTTTGTTGCACAAGGGCATAAAAATAATTAAAAATCAACAGCTCACTTGTCAAAAGGTTCTACTAAAGCAGAAGATTTTGCACACAATGACATCCCAGACCAGGAATACACATCCATGTTAAATCATATATTTCTACACAAACCACAATTTCTTAGTCACACATGCTAAAGCAATAGGCACTACTCCTTGCTCATATAAAAGAGCTACATACCACAAATCATCTAAGATACCAAACGACCTTTCTACACTAAACAAGCCTAATAAACCAGTTACAGAATTAATGACAAAGAAACTTGATGATCCAACAAGTTCATTTATACATCGTCGTCAAACCTTCAACTTTCCTTTTGTTCCTTCTTCTTCTTCTTACTTTGCATTGTCACAAAGAGTGAGATCCGAGCAAAACCAAACTTCTTTCTCTTTCCGCGGAGTTGCTCTTCAGCATTTTCTTTCCCACTTTTCTTAACAGAAAGTGGATCGTTATTAGGTTTGCTAAGCATTTGTCCCAGGGAGACTTGCTTTTTGTTCATTTCTGCCTGCATCCCATTCTCATATTCTTCTTTTAGAAGCAGTTTCCGGCTCAATATTTGTCCTATGGATAGACTCGGCTTCAAAACTGGTTTTGACTCATTACTGACCAAATCCAGACCACTTACATCAAGAAGAGAAGATTCTTTCCGAAGGTGAGATGGACAAGAATTCTTAAATCTGGTAGAGTTGTGTACAGAACGTCTTTTCTTACCACGCTCAGATCTCCATTTCCGGAGTGCCTCTTCAACTGCCAATTTATCTTTATTTGCCGCCTCCACTCTATTCAATGCTTCTTCCAAGGCCTTTTTGGTAATTTTAACTTCTTCAGCCGCCTCTTCCACCTTTTTCAAGATTTCTGTTTTAGACACGTTTGCTTCATCGACTAGAACCTCTGAATCCATTACCCTCCCTTTACAAGCTTCCTCCGCTTCTCGAGCTCGGGAAATTAGGGATGAGTATTCCTCAAGAGTGAGAGTTACACTTTCCGACTTCTGCTTCAAATCTGCAGATGAATTTTCACCGTTCGATATTGCTTTGATTTCTGCAAGAGCCACAGCTTCAGAAGCTTTTGCTGCTTCCTTCAATTTTTTAGCAGCTACCAACCTTATCTCAGCAGTTTTAATCCTAGTTTTTGTCTGTTCAATCTCAGACGTTGCCCTTAAAACTTCTAATTTTGCAGCTTCTCCCACTTTCTTAAATTGTTCCGTCTCATAACTTAGCTTTTCTAGCTCTCTTACAAAATCCAAGGGATCTTGAGATCCACTGAGGTCCTCGGTGTCTTTTACCAGCTGTACTTTCTGTTTTGTAAGGATTAATTCTTCCTCGAGAGACGAAACCTTTGAGGTACTTGAAGACAACCTTTGACGAGTCTTCTGAAGCGACATTCTCTCTTTCTCGATTTTCTTCTTATATAGTTTAACTGTAGCTTGAATATCTGCAAGATCATTAGTAGTCCTCGTTAAGTTCAGTTTAGCCTGTTTCAGTTCCAGTAGGATGAAGCCTGGAGCCGAGGAAGGACACTTGTCCAAACAGCCAATCCCGTTCTGATGAATATTCAAGCTGTTTGCATGACTTTCCTTTTCCCATATGCCAGCAGCAGCAGAATTGACCTTGGCATCAACTGAATTTACAGCAAGGGTTGCATTGATTTCAGATGCTTCTTTCTGCAGCTTTGATTTCAGCTCTTCGACAATATTTTTAGTGGTTTCCAGTTCCTTAAGAACATCGAGCGTTTCTCTTTCTTTCACAATCAGATCCCTTTCCAACTGTGCAGCTTGTTCCTCTACTTTTACAATGTCAACCATTTCATCACTGAGCTGCCATTCACAAACATTTTGAACACCATTATTCCGATGTATGCATTTACAAATCAACCAACATGTGGACATCCATATGATGCGCATGTCCACAGAGCTAAAACAAATATAATGTCTACATTATATGACACCGTGCTTGCTTTTATGGTGGCCTACTACTCATCTTGACGTGTAATACTAATTAATTATTTATAGAAAGCAGGAAAAAACACGCGCACATAATTGGTATCTGAATCGTATGGAGTGGTGATGCACACGAGTTAATTGACTTTGAGCAAAATAATTTTCAGTAAAAGACACTACAGTAACCAATTGGTTAAACCCCCAAAATGTAAATCATCAAATTCAATGCGGAACAAAGAGAGCATTCTCATCCTCCATATATTTGGCCAAAACGTAAATTACCATTCCTAAATCGAGTTGCAATATACAGAGGTGAAACTGCTAATGATTTAAAACAGAAGAAGCACATAAATCGTTATAAATTCAATTAATGAAGAAGTAAACATGAAAACAATATTGCCATTATTGGAATGCATCCCTCAGTTAAGCGATACCCAAAATTATATATTCAGTAATTATAATTCAATTAAAGACAACAATCAAAATTGTAACTCCTCTCAGTATGGGTGTGTTTGGTTGTGTGTGTGTGTGTGTGTGTGTGTGTGAGAGAGAGAGAGAGAGAGAGAGAGGGGGGCGGAAACCTCTGGGGCATGTTCAGAGGGCTTATGAGAGGTAGGTTTCCAAAATCCCATCCCACCAAATCGATTTGCCGCTTGTCTCACCGATTCGAACGGCGCCGAGGTGTCAATCTCAGCCCTCGATCTGCCCTTCTCTTCGGAACCCGGCTCACTTCCATAACCCACTATCGGACCCCCATCAATCAAGCCCCCAGCATTGGCTACTAGGGTTTTTGCAGCCATTGCCAGAGAAAATAAACTCACAATAAAATTTGTAAAGACTAGAAAATTGTGCTCCGTTCGCTGATGGAGGTCTGGGAGACAAGATTAATGGACTGTGTGGGCAGAGAATATTGTTGAGGAGGACTGACTGAACAAGAGTAACGTTAACTTTTGTACGGAGATGTCAAGATCCAAAGTATGTGTAACGTTTGGATTCTTTCAGAAAGCGCGTGAGGTTTCAAATTGCAAAAGCGGGTAGTGGAAGTGGAGGGAATTGGTTTCAATTCTATCAACGACACGATTGGACACTGGAATAAACAAATTTCCTGATCACATGAATCGGTCTCAGGTTCATTGGATTTCTCGGTTGCAATTTCAGGGAAGATAAGAAAAAACATATTATTACGGTTGGGTAATTAGCAGAAATGGTCTCTAACGTTTACATTCGTTGCTAAAATGGTCCCTATCGTTTTAAATTTGATATTTGTACCCTTATTTCAAACGTTTGTTGCAGAATTGATCCTTCCATCCACTTCGTTAAATCAGCTTTTAGAAAATTGAATGAAATTTGCCAATAATATTTGAAAAATGATAATTTCGTCAACTTCCCATATTTTTGCATAGAGTTAATCGTGGCCAAGAAAATCCCCAAATTGAATAAATCACACCAAACCTCACTTTTCCTAAATCTTCCAAAAAGAAGCAGCAGCCCTTTGAACCCATTCCACTACCACCTTCCCACTGCCATTCCGACATCGACAACTACAATGAAATGTTGTCGGTAAGTTTTAAATTAGCACCTTCAATGAACTTATGGCCTGACTATAGCTATGGTGTTTTTGTGTGAATTTTTAAAAACGGAGTTATTTGTTCCCTCTAGTGAAATTTTGTTCTCCTAATTGTATATTTAAGTTTGAGTGAAACTAATTTATTACACAACTTATATTTGGTTTTTCTTTTTCTGCTAATAGCATTAGTTATGAAATGTTTATTTACCAGTTTAGTTAAGTCTAGCATACTAATATTGTCTTTGTTGTTTGTGCTTGAATTTTCTAGTGTGATGCTTCAGATCAACCTCCAAATAATTATGCTGACACTGAAGGTTGTGGGAAATCTGATCCAATCAAAGAAGGATGATACTGAATGCAGAGATGAGCTAAACCAAGAATATGATTGGGATGATAGTTTTTCCCATGCAAATCAAGATACACTTTGGTCACAAGTGGAGGAAACCATGACATACCATTTTTGGACAAAATGTACCAACTTCTGATGTCAATAATACAACTGAATCACATGATAGTGTAAATGAAGAGCAGCATGGAGTAGAACTTGATAATGTACTTGTCGATTCTAACTATGAAACAGATGAAGACCCTGTTGATAATGCTAGAATTGATACTCCAAAAATGAATATGGATTTTGGATTTGGTCTTATAAATGAGCAGAAGGTAAGGGATTCAGACACATTACAGTAACTCAGATGAGCTAAGGATTTTGGATAGTGATGATGATTGTAACGCCCCAAAATCTATTTTTTAATACTAATATTATTTTATTTTTTAAAAAAATAGACTTGAAGTGTTACAAAAAAAAATCTTCTTTATCTAATTTAAGCAAAAATTTACTAATTGAAATCTTGGGATTTGATGATAAATAGATAATGTGAAACTAGCAATTTACATACGATTTCAAATAAATTTAAAATTTAATATAAAATGTCAAATACTCGAACACTAAAAAAACATTAAGATAATGTGCACAAATCTTAACATAAAGAGTTTTTCAAATAAAAGTTAGAAATTATTATTTCTAGAAATTTTATTTGGCGATCCCATAAGTATCACTCGGTCAATCTTCCACGCGTCCACACGACCCATTCTAATCTGAAAAATTATTGTAAGAGTGAGTATTTTGAAAATATTCAGTAAAAATTCGTGCATATTTTTTTTTAACATGATATAAATATAAAATAACATAAAATACCGACATTCTTAAATTTAGAGTAACTAGTCGCGATATCCAATAGTTCAATAAATTTCTTAAAAATCCCTGTATACCGTAGGATTTACATTTTTGACCAAACTGTCATCCCGAAGGATTTAACATAGAAATTGACCATAAGGCCTTAATGTATTTCATGTCAAAATATATATAAATATCAAGAATAACAAGAATTTACCACCGCACTATATATTCTTAACTCAATTGATACCAGACAAATATGAAAATATGGCTTGTAGAATAAAATAAATTATTCCTAATAGATTGTGAGTATATAAAATCTATAGGAAATGAAAAAAAAAAAATACACTCTCATTTGACTACGTACATATATATATATATATAATCAGATGGTACACGTAACCCCAGTCAACTAAAACGACATTTCAGTTTTAAACATTGAAATTCCTAACGCATTTGAGGTTAATGGAATAATTTATGAGATTAATTGAATTAATTATTATCAAAGTGAATCTATTATGTTTAGTATATTAAATTATATATCAGATTCCAATGTAAACGTATTGAACTTAATTGAATGAAAGTTTCACCTTATTATTTTATTATTATTATTTTTTATGAATAAAATATAAGATTTAGAATACTTTCTTTCTATCAAAATAATTCGGATATAATTAGTCCAAAAATATTTATTCTTAAGCCCAATTTATGCTATTTAATACGAGCTACAAAATGAATATAATGTTTGATATATTTTCATCAACAACTACAATACTTAAATATTCGATTCAAACCAAATTTATGATAAATTCTAAAAAGTAAACATAAGCAAATAAATCATTTATGCAACTAAGTTGTTCAAATTTATTACTTTAACTTTTGGACTTTGGTGTGACGATAAGTTAGACATGGACTATTTTATTTGCTAAATATCTAACCTTAAATTTAGCCCATATAAAATATAATTAAAATTCGGAGTGTTACATCTCTGCCCCCATAAAATAATTTCGTCCTCGAAATTACCTTATTTAGTCGAAAAGCGCTGGATACTTGGCTTTTATTTCATCTTTTTTCTCCCGGTAACCTCTTCGACTTCATGATTTTTCCATCGAACCTTAACCAAGGCAACTTCCTCATTTCTTAACGCATGTACTTTTCTTTTCATAATTTAACTTTTCTTTCGATAATTTTCAAAGGAACATCTTCATACGTTAGATCTTTCTGTACTTACAATAAATCGTAATTTATCACATGTTATGGATCATGTACATACTTTCTAAGCATTGATACGTGGAATACATTATGTATTGCCTATAGTCCAGGTGGCAATGCTATACGATAAGCTACGTTCCCAATTCTTTCTAGAATTTCGAAAGGACTTCTAAATCGAGGTCTCAACTTTCATTTCTTACCAAATCTAAGAACTCCTTTTATTGGTCCTACTTTTAGAAACACTTTCTCACCTACATCAAAATGTATTGACTTCCTTCGTTGATCTGCATAGCTTTTCTGTTTATCTTGAGCAGACTTTATTCTGTCTCAAATTTTATCAATTGCAATTCTATTGACTTCTTTCGTTGATCCGCATAGCTTTTCTGTCCATCTTGAGCAGACTTTATTCTATTTCGAATTTTATCAATTGATTCTATTGTCCTTGCAATATTTTCTGGACCCAAAATTTGATTTTCTTCGACTTCGTCCCGGTGAATTGAAGATCTACACCTTCTACCATAGAGAGCTTTATAAGGGGTCATGCCATAGTAGCCTGTAAGCTATTATTGTATGCATACTCCACTAATAATAGGTGTGACTTCCAACTACCTCCCAAATCTAGTATACATGCTCGAAGCATGTCTTCTAAGATCTGAATAGTCCTTTCAGACTGTCCATCGGATTGATGATGATAGACAATTCTGAAATTTAACATTGTCCCCATAGCTCCTTGCATGCTCTACCAAAATTTAGAAGTAAAACTTGGATCTCGATCTAAGACAATGGATACTGGAATTCCATGCAGCCTAACAATTTTTTAACATATAATTGAGCAAACTGATTCATAATGTAGTTCTTTCTTACTGGAAGAAAATGAGCTGACTTTGTCAACCTGTCCACAATTACCCAGATAGCATCGTGTCCTTTTGTTGATTTCGGAAAACCCACCACGACAGACAGACCAATTCCCATTTTCAACAAACAGACCAATTTCCCTTTTCATATTCACACTTCTCAACAAACAGACCAATTCCCCTTTTCATATTCCGCTACCAAAATGTATCGCGAAGGTCTCGATATATTTTAGTACCACCGGGATGTGCAGCATACGGGGCATAGTGAGCTTTCTCTAATATTTCTTTCCTTATCTCTTCATCCTTTGGTACACACAATCTTCCCTCGAACATCAAAGCATTGTCATCCGCTATTGCAAAACCCTTTCTTTTACTTGTGCCAACTTCTGCCTTAATTTTTCTCTGAAATGGGTCATTGTCTTGGGCATCCTTGATTCGACTCCTAAGAATAGGTTGAATATTTAATGCCGAAATCATTGCAGTAACACGATTAGGTGGAATAACAACTTCTAATTTCAATTTCTCGAACTCCCTTACCAATTGCACTTGAGTTGTGGGTAGAACTGCTAATTATCCCATTATCTTCCTACTAAGAGTATCTGCGACTACATTAGCCTTATCGGGATGGTAATAGATAGTGTAGTCATAATCTTTAACTAACTCTAACTACCTNCTAAGAGTATCTGCGACTACATTAGCCTTATCGGGATGGTAATAGATAGTGCAGTCATAATCCTTAACTAACTCTAACTACCTTTTCCGGCTCATATTCAAATCATTTTAAGTGAAAAAGTATTGCAAACTCACGTGATCACTATAAATTTCGCACTTTCCTCCGTAAATATAGTGATGCCATATCTTTAGAGCATGTACTACCGTCACCAACTCTAGATCATGAGTATGGTAGTTTTGCTCATGTTATTTTAATTGTCTTGGGGCGTATGCGACCACCTTCCCAAATTGCATCAGTACACATTCCAAATCATTTTTGCATCACTGTATATAACGAATCCATATGTAACCTCTGGTATAGCTAAAATTGGAGTTGTAACCATTTTCTGTTTCAGCTCTTGAAAACTCTCCTCACATTTCTCAATCCTTTGAAATTTTACGCCCTTCTTAGTTAGTTGGGTCATCGGCCCACCTATTTAGGAGAATCCCTCAATGATCTTCGATAATAATCGGCTAGTCCCAAGAAACTATGAACTTCAC
>CAIGRP010055301.1:0-15378 GCA_903798385.1 Fraxinus cuspidata
TACAATTCAATATCTTATTCTATGAATTTTATTTTTTAAAAAAGGAAAAAAATTGGGCCCACTTAAAATTTGGGCAAGAGGTAGAGGCGTGCCTATGAACGCCTAGGCGAGCATTTAGCAGTCAACATTGTCGTTGACCGCTTAATTCTCACCTGCCTAGGCGTGCCTAGAAATGCCCAGGCGATCATTAAGCGGTCAACGACGCAATGTTGACCGCTTAATTTTCGCCCGCTTAGGTTCAATGCAAAGCGTTTTCATCACGCTTCGAGTCTAGTTGCGTTTTTTAGAACATTGAAATTTTTTATTATAAGTAAGAAGATTCTAATAATTATTTATTTATTTATATGGTCTAATACAATGTAACACTATTTGAACATTGCCCCTAATCTACCTTAATACGATTCTCTTAAACTTGTCCCCAACAATCATATACCCCCTAATTTTATCTCTCTCACGTGTACATAATGTGCTTCTCCAAGTATCTATAATTCCATTTAATTACTAAAAACAATAGAGCATATTTTTATATGTCCTTGTTACTTGAAACATATAATTAAAAAACAAGTTAACGTAATAACATGAATAATGATACGTAGAATCAATGATGCAGCACTTGTTCATATAGAGGTGATAAAAAGATCAAGTACCTCATTGGCTCGTAGACTTTTCTCATCAGAGCTCACCTATGAACGACTCAAGCACGTTTAGGCACGAGCCCGAGCCGAATGGGGAGCTCTGACGACAAACCAAGCCTCGACGAGCGACTCGTGGGTCGTACCCACTAGTCGAAAAAAAAGTGACCATCAAAAAATTGATCGTTTGATCACTTAAAAGTAAAGTAAAATTGAGATCGTGGGCTGAGCTGAGAAGGAGCTTGAACTCTACTAGTATCCTGGATGAGACGAGCTTGTGGGTGCGTGGGCTAGGCGTCTCCGCTTGGCCCATTGCCGTCCATATATCTTGAAGTGTTATGGTATATTAAATGAGATTCATATCAATATTTTTAAGATGATTAATCAATTAATGTCAACTGAATTATATCTAGATTAATATTTAACACCAATAATTTTAATTAGTATCATAAGAGCATCTTCAATGCAACAATGTGTATTGTTGTACAAATGGCAAACATTATGGGGATGAAGAGAAGATCACCTTCAAGGGGTATGTGGATTGCATTAGTTGTGAGCTTCATGTACAATTGAGAGGATTTAGCCATCGGTTAATAATTATTATTTTCAATTTTTTTCTTCTACATACTCATTTTCAATCATACATTTACACAATATAATATTTTTCACGTAAATCCAAAATATTTTTCATACTTTTTAATCACACATTCTCCTATAAATTATTATTCGCAACTTTATTTTTCCCAAATAATGATTGTCAAACAAGGGTTTAGAGGAGGGTAATTCTATTACCACTACGAATCTTATTAAGTGCACCACAATTTTTAGTATTTTTCTTATTTACTTAATTATCATTAAGTATAATTAATTAATTAAGCTTTTAATAAAATAAATTATTATTTCACCATAAACATAAACCTAATTTTTTCTTTCTTTTTTCTCCATGTTTGACTGTGCATAGATTATAAAAAAAATTAAGTGAAATTGTCTAGCACATCCTCTAGCCATGGATGGTATGCTATACATCCTCTTTATCTTTTTCCTTGTTATATAAGAATTTTGAGGTGACGTGACATGCTTTTTAATGCAATCCACATTTTCATTCTAGTTGTTCTAGTACTAACGGTATAACACTTTTAATTTAATAACAAAAAAACATTAGACTATATTTTTCTATGGCTAGGTCAAGCTTAAATTATAATTTAAGTTTGTAATACATAATTTTTATTTACAAATTTCAAAAGACCTATACCTTATTATCTATATATTTTATAAGATTTAGTGATTTACCACTTATAAATACTTAAAAATCCAACCAAACAAGTACTAAGTAAAGAATACAACAAAAATGATACTTCAAAGAAATCAAGTATCTATAATTCCATTTAATAACTAAAAAAAGATATACTATCTAATTTTCCTATAGCCTCGGCACCTGTAACTTATAATAATAGATTAATAATGAAAATGAGATAAAAATAAAAGACCGCGACCTTACGTCAAGACCGGAGTTTCCACCGCCACCAATTTTTCTAGTTGCCACCGGTAATAAATCTTGCGCGTCGGTGCCGACACTAATACCCGCCGACAGTGGCACCGGTTGTATCAGGTGACAAACCCTGACACAATTAATCTTGACCGGCAAGGGATGGTCACCTGCTCGTAGTCCCATTCACGAGCCCCATGCAACGCGTCGGTGCTGAAAAATTTGACTTGTGTGAAATATTTTTAAAAAAATTAGTATAAAATATTCATGAATCCCTTTCAAGATATTGTTTTAACTTAATTGAAACCCATTTTCTTTATTTTCCACTAGTTTGAAATTGATTGATATTTGTACGAGTTCGAGCTGTAACTAACCTATAAAAACCATAAAGGTTGAAATTACTTGGAATAAAATGTTCCAAATTTTGAGATTAGTTAACCATCAATGAATGAAAATATTGAAACAAACCATATTTATATCTACAAACGAAAAAATTAGCATTTGTTACTCATATAAATAATCATACACAATTGAGCCACGTGGCATATGGTGAGGTCCCTGCACCCTACATGGCAACATGAGCGCCCATGCTATATGTATGGGGACGATCTCTTTTCCCGGGAGCTAAACCGAACCAATCCCACTTGGGCCGAGGCCTCATGCAGGAGTCGATCGTGAACGGGCGATGATAAGATCCATAATAGATCTTATGGTGAGGTGATTGACAAGACAACTCACTGCCACGTCGCCCCTNCCATGTTATATGTATGGGGACGATCACTTTTCCAGGGAGCTAAACCGAACCAATCCCACTTGGGCCGAGGCCTCATGTAGGAGTCGATCGTGAACGGGCGATGATAAAATCCATAATAGATCTTATGGTGAGGTGATTGACAAGACAACTCACTGCCACGTCGCCCCTGCACGCCAACACGGTCAAATCGCACTTGTAAAAAATAGGGTTTATAGACACGAAAGAGATCATAGCATTTAATGTCTTGATTGATTAATTAATGCTTGCAACACAAAGGGCTAGTCGATCTGGTCACACTTAGTGCTATTCAAGGTTAATGCAAATTTAGACTCTCAAACATATATTCTTGTTACATACTCTGTTAGTATTTTACTCCCAAAATAGACCCCTTTTGAGAATTGGAGGCTCACGTTCTAAGCTCCTTCACACCCTAAATCATTCCTCTAGCAGACTTCGTCGTTTAACTAACGTTTTGTCCAAGTGTGTTGGAATTTAGCTTACGTAGATGTGAGAGGCTTTGGGATCTGTCGGCCATATCATTGATACAATTTTTGGGATCAACAGATTGGCGTCGTCTGTAAAAAAATCGATACCATAACCACGAACATCCTTGTGGTAAAAGCCATCCGAAACAAAGCCTTGGAAAAAGGTTTGATTCTTGAAGAAAGAACCACTTCGAAGAAGGAACATCTTGAATACTAATTGCTAATTCGAAGTCGGATACTCGCAATGAGTTCCAGCCACCAAGAAACACGAGGTGGAAATAGGCAGCAAGAGGCCTCTGAAGAAGAGGTCTTCTGCTTTGGGATCTGTTGGTCATATCATTGATACAATTTTTGGGGTCAAGAGATTGACGTCGTCTGTGGAAAAACCGATACCATAACCACGAACATTCTTGTGGTAAAAGCTATTCAAAACAAAGTTTTGGAAAAAGGTTTGGTTCTTGAAGAAAGAACCTCTTCGAAGAAGGAACGTCTTGAATACTCATTGCTAATTAGAAGTCGAATACTCGCAATGAGTTCCAGCCACCAAGAAACACAAGGTGAAAATAGGGAGCAAGAGGCCTCTGAAGAAGAGGTCATCCGCACAAATGTGAACAGCACGCCTAGCAAGGGAAGTGAGGGAAATGGCTGTAAATATGATAAACGTGGCCCAGCAGAATGCAGCCATGTAATAGCTACTCATGCAAATGCAGCAGCAGGCTGGATCACAGGCGCCTTAACAGGGGATTTTCCCATAGGGTGAAGAAAATGGCACGGTAGCGTATCCTTAAATGCATGACATGGATGGTGACCCAGCAAAGAGGGAGGTGGAAATTGATACATCCACCAACTACATTACAAGTCGACCCGGTGATAACATGCCACATGAGGTAAATTTTCCCCCCGAGTACACTCAAGAGCACGAATCTCAAAGATCCAACAGCGTCTTTGATCGGATTGGACCCTCCAGACCTAGAAATAGGTTCCATCAGCCACCTCCCGCGCAAAGATACGAGCCTCAGGGGACTCTGCCTCTGCTTAGAAATAGGCGAGAGAGGAGGGATGAGGGGAACTTGAAAAATCAAGCAAGAACATCACAACCTCTTTGTTATCAAGCAGAGGAAATTGATTCTGATGGACCATGCAGGTCATTTGAATTGGAGGATGATGATGAAAGCCTGCCATTCTCTAAAAAATTGAGAAGCGCTCCGATCCCTAGTCATTTTGTGCCTCCAAAGATACCCAAATACGACGGAAAATGTGATCCGGTAAAGCACCTCAACAACTACAAAACCCATATGTCTTTACGAGGGGCCTCTCCAGCGCTAAAATGCCTAGCTTTTCACCTCATAGTTACATGAGTTGCAGAAATTTGGTACAGTTGTATCCCCGCTGGCACCATTAGAAGTTGGTCAGACCTCAAGAAGGCTTTTCTGAATCAATACCTATCTAGCAACGAAGAAGAAGCCCTAATCAAAAGGCTGCAAGACATGAGGCAGCAGGCAGGTGAAACCTTGAAAAGCTACTGGCCCGTTTCACAGATGAAATGACCTATTGCAAGCAGGTTACGGATAGAGGGGCCCTCTCTGCCCTAAGAGGAGGCCTCAACATGGATACCTATTCTGGAGGAACGTGCGAAACAGAAATCTCACTTCTTACGATGCTTTGGTGAAAATAATGAGAAGTGAAATCATTAATGAAGAGCTAATTGGTCACCGTAACGGAACCTCACTGTGACTCTCACTACCTCAAAGACAACGAAGATGCCCTGTGTCCCATTTGGTGGACTAGCAATGGACCCAGGCAAGACACACGATAGTCCCCACCTCCTGCCCACATTGGCCACAGCCACACTAAACGTATTACCCTCTTTGGCGTATGAGGATGTTGGACTAGAGGCCTAAAGACAGCCGAACCCATCTAGGGGAAGATGTAGATGGAGAAATAGGGAGCCTCGAGATAGACAATACTGCACATACCATCGAACTAACAGCCACAACACTGAGAATTGTCTATCCACAAAGAAATTCACCCCAACTTAGGCAAGAGAAAGAGCCTAGTCATAACGAAGAAAGGCGGCACCGCAGGAACGATCACCTCGGCAGGAGCACGAGAGAGATAGAAACAGGGTATGGGTGCAGATGCCCAGGAGAGAGCCTACAACAAATGCTAATAACGCTCCCATAAGAGAATCGACACTATCATAAGTGGTCCGCACAAGAGGGGGACTCCAATAACGCCCTGAAGAACTACACAAGAGAAGCGAAAGACCCTCATATGGCAAGCTACTTGATCAATAACACTGGCCATGGATCTGGGAGCACCCCTCCAATCATTTTCTCCCCGAAAAACACTGGAGAAGTTCATTATCTGCATTGTGACGCACTGGTGGTATGAGCCGTCATAGCCAAGAATGGACTGAGATGCATACTGGTGGACAATGGAACCATGTTATATGTATGGGGACGATCTCTTTTCCAGGGAGCTAAACCGAACCAATCCCACTTGGGCCGAGGCCTCATGTAGGAGTCGATCGTGAACGGGCGATGATAAGATCCATAATAGATCTTATGGTGAGGTGATTGACAAGACAACTCACTGCCACGTCGCCCCTGCACGCCAACACGATCAAACGGCACCGCAGGAACGATCACCTCGGCAGGAGCACGAGAGAGATAGAAACAGGGTATGGGTGCAGATGCCCAAGAGAGAGCCTACAACAAATGCTAATAACGCTCCCATAAGAGAATCGACACCATCATAAGTGGTCCGCACAAGAGGGGGACTCCAATAACGCCCTGAAGAACTACACAAGAGAAGCGAAAGACCCTCATATGGCAAGCTACTTGATCAATAACACTGGCCATGGATCTGGGAGCACCCCACCAATCATTTTCTCCCCGAAAAACACTGGAGAAGTTCATTATCTGCATTGTGACGCACTGGTGGTATGAGCCGTCATAGCCAAGAATGGACAGAGATGCATACTGGTGGACAATGGAAGTTTCGTTAATATTCTATTCGGAACCTCCTTTGACAAAATGATGGTGGACCATGAACTCACTCCCATGACCGCTTTATTATATGGCTTTACTGGTGATAGCATCATCCCTAGAAGAAGAATCACATTGGCGTTAGAAATTGGAAAGCCCCATTTAAAGCCCATCAATTCATGGAGTTCCTTATTGTAGACCATCGATCCCCCCACCACGGAGTATTAGGGCAACCCGCCTTAAAAGAGCTCTAAGCTGTAACATCCATACATCATTTGTGCATGAAATTTTCTACTAAGGAAGGAATTACCACGGTACGAGGGGATCAGATGGGGATAAAGAGATTGCTACCTTAGCTCCTTAAGGAAATCCAAACCCCCCAGTGTAAACATGGTTTTGATGGATGCTGAGATGATTGATGCACCTAAAGAATGTCCTACCCCTGAACAAGTGGAAGACGTCAACATGATAGATGCCCCTGAATAAGGGGTCATTGAGGTGGATTTAGACCCCAAGGTCACAGAATCAAACTCACAAGCAACCCCGGTGGAAGAGCTTGAACCTTTCCCTGTGAATTCACATGACCTCGTAATGGTCTAACAAATAGGGAAAGAACTTCAACCAGAAGAAAAAGCCAAGCTTAAAGACTTCTTACTTAACAACTTGGATATATTTGCGTGGAGGCACGAGGACTTGGTGGGTATTGATCCTAGGGTCAGTTGTCATCGTCTTGACGTAGACCCAAGGTTTGCTCCTCACAGGCAAAAGAGATGCCCTGAACCCGGAGAGATACGCAGCCTTGAAAGAAGAGGTGTTAAAACTCATATCTAATGGCTCATTAGAGAGGCAATATACCAAAAATGAATATCCAATCCCGTTTTGGTAAAGAAAGCCAACGGCAAGTAGAGGGTCTGCATAGACTTCTCCAATCTCAAACAAGCTTGCCCAAAGACAGTTTTATGCTCCCAATGATCGACCAGTTAGTGGATTTTACTGTGGGCCATGAAATCCTGAGCTTCATGGATGCATATTCAGGGTACAATCAGATCCCTATGCACCCTACGGACGAGGAAAACACCTCATTCATCACTGATATAGGCCTATACTGCTACAACTGATAGAGGCCTATACTGCTACAAAGTAATGTCTTTTGGTTTAAAGAATGCTAGCGCAACTTACCAGTGGTTAGTCAACAAAATGTTCTCCGACCTCTTACTAGTGGTTACCAGTGGAGGTATACGTCGATGACATGCTCGTGAAGAGCCTCAAGTCTACAGACCGCATTGAACACCTGAAAGCTACCTTCAAGATCTTAAAGGAATATCGAATGAATTTGAATCTATTGAAATGCACTTTTGGCGCCGCTTCTGAAAAATTCTTCGGTTATATTGTTAACCAGCTAGGCATTGAGGCGAACCCTGAGAAAATTAAGGCTTTGTTGGATATGAAATCCCCCAAAAACCCAAGAAAGTGCAATGTTTGACAGGATGCCTCGCAGCACTTAACCGTTTCATCTCCAAAGCTACAAATAGATGCATTCCTTTCTTTAAAGTTCTAAAAGGAGGAAAAAGGTTTCAGTGGAATGAGGGATGAAAGAAGCATTCCAAGGGCTGAAGAAACATTTGGGCCAAGTCCCCCTTCTCTCGAAGCCCAAGGATGGGGAAGCATTGATACTATATTTGGCTATAAGCGTCGATGCGGTGAGTTCGGTGCTAGTAAGAGAAGAAGACATCACTCAACTACCTGTCTATTACATAAGCAAGGCTCTCCTGCCAGTTGAAACGCATTATACTGATATGGAAAAATTTGCTTTGTCCCTTATGATCGCTTTTAAGAAGTTAAGGCCCTACTTCCACGCCTGTTAGTATTTTACTCCCAAAACCGACCCTTTTTTGAGAATTGGAGGCTCATGTTATAAGCTCCCTCGCACCCTAAATCATTCATCTGGCAGACTTTGCCATTTAACTAACGTTTTGTCCAAGTGTGTTGGGATTTAGCTTACGTAGACGTGAGATGTTTTGAGATCTGTTGGCCATATAATTGATACAATTTTTGGGATCAACAGCGTCATCCTTTGTAACCACAAAAGCTTTAATTAGTCTATTTTATCAAGACAAAAAAAAAAAAAAAATTCCTCCTTTTTAACGAAATGTTTTTCAAAAAAATTATATTCCACTTCAATCTCCCAAACAAGTAGTGAGTTTTTGTTTATAGACGTGACTCGAGTTTATCTTATCTCATTACCATAACGAAACTAAATTTAAATGATAGAGAAAAAAAATTTTAAAAACTAGATGCTTAAAACTCGCCTAAACAAGCTAGAGAAATATAGTGATATAAATAATAATATTAAAGATAATATTAGAGACACCATTTGTCTTGAGATTTCAGTATAAATTATCTTTTTTCGTTTGTCAAGTAATCTATCATTGAATTAGCCAATCAAACCGGATTGGACCACCACTCATCTTAAAATTCTGCGTACAGAACATGTCTTGTCTACTAAAAGCACTTTATCTATTATTTTGAGAGAAAAATATTTTGTTTTATGCAAATATTGATAAATTGTCACTAATCTTGTTATTACGCAATGCCCATATCTCATTAGATGTGTCTTCTTCGACATTAATATTCAAACTATCATCTTCAAATGTTAAACTCTAAATAAAGCTCAGTATAACTTCTATAGTTATCAAGTCAAATTGAAACACAACTAGAAAGGCTCAAGTAATTACTACAACAAAAATTGCATTTTGAACTCATAAAAGACAACATTTGTTATTTGAGTGTTGCTAAATGTTTTTATTGCAACATTCTAATAAGTGAATATTGCCATTGGTAAACATAATTGAAATTTGACAACATTTTTTAAATGCATGTTTCTAATGTCACATTTTTGCAATGTTTATTGTGTGTTGCGTTTTGCAACATGAATATGCTGTTGTTAAAAGTTCATTATACAGCAACGTTCACTGACTATTACGAATACTTAAATATATAGTTTTTCACAACGTTAAAGGTTATTCTTTTTGTAACGTTTATTAAATGTTGTAGAATGTTAAACTTTTCGCCACGTTTTTTAAACGTTGCAAAAAGAGTAACCTTTGGCAACATTTAGTAAACGTTGTTAATATGAAATAGGCTGACTTTTTTGCAACGTTTGTTAGCCGTTGTTTATATGGTTCAATAGGCTAACTTTTCGCAACACTTATTAAATGTTGTTAAAATGATTATATAGGTTTTAGACCCAACCCACAATTCACGTGCTCTGACCCAATTCAATTGTGGCCCGTTAAAATAGTTAACCCAATCTACAATCCATTAAAATAGCTTTTAGACCCAACCCATAATCCATTTCATCTGCTTCCGACTCTCACAGAGGATTAACACAAAAGTTGCGTCTCCTCAAGCTGCAAAGGGAAAATATTTTCACGAGGTGGGAACTGCAGAGCAGATGAAATGAACTCGAGCTCCATTGCTCCGCCCACAGTGGAGGATCCTTAAGCACTGGATTATTCGACATCAGTGGAGGAAGAGTTGAAGCGCGTGAAATGAACTACGTGACACGCGAGTATACGTGTATGGCTAGATATGAAGGAAATAACGTGACAAGTGGCATAATTCGTTTTATATATTTGGTCGATGTTATTAGCAACAATCAATGGGGAATGTGTATAAATCCATGAAATTTGCATTTGCAATCCTACCAAAATGGCGATGATTTTTATTTTTTGGCTTATTTTCTATCATTCTACAAAATAGAGATATACATGTCATGATTTATGATTATATAGAATAACAGTACCATATAGCCTACAAATGAACTAATTTGAGATTATTTCTCATACTATTTTTCTGTTCATGTGTAGACTGCACTCCCACAATCTGTCTATCTAATGCAAATGGAATCTGTAGAAACTGCCTTTGAGACATCTAGATGATTAAGCCGACACGTTCCCAGAAGGAATTCAGGAAGTTCTTCCTCTGTGTTACCCTGCAAATTCAGCACAAATCTCAATCCGAACACAACAAAAATATATTCACAAGTTGATACCCAATAAATCCAAGCGATGATGTAAAATCGATGTTGGATACGTATTATATCGACACCTAAGATTGATGACCCAACCCTAAAACTATTTGGGGCCATTGGAAACATTCATGCTTCTTAGGAAGTATAATCGGCAAACTAAGCCTCATTTCCAATGAATTTGGGGTAAGTTAATGAACCTTTTTTCGAGTCTTTTCAGTTCATTACTAGATCTTACTAAAAGATCTAAAGCATCTTAAACATGGTTTGCAAGAACTATAAATTATTTGACTACAATGTCATACACTTCCATCGTTATTTCCCTACTTTCTGAGAGCATAAATGGTAAACTAAACTTTATTCTTAATAAATTTAGGGTCGGTTATGTGAATCCTTTTCGGCCACTCCCCAACTGCCCCCAATGAATGGTGTACAACGGTTTAATAACTGTCAGAAAAAATTTCAATCAGATGGAGGATTTGTTGCGAACTAGTTGAATCCAACTCCAAATTGGACACTTAGAATCCTAGGAGAAATGATCACTTCCATATTCAATGTTTTACCTGTATTAGAAATGCCATTTCTATAACAAGATTGTTAAGGTATCCGAGAACCAGGCTAACTACGCTCCTCGCTACTGTGGATGATCCAACGTCAATATCAAGCTGAAAATCCACACACGGTTATACTGAAAACTAGAATTCCTCCAAGTTCTCACTTTTGAGTGAGAGCATATCACTAAAACTAATGACTTTCGAAAAGTATATAATCTTAGCATTTTACCTCCAAGTAGTTCTTTCCTCGAACATAATGAACTTCATGCAATTGGCCTACCAAAGCAGCTTTCTTTCCAACGCTCTGCTTTACTATCCAAGATCCCTATGAACGTCAGTGATTAGAATTTTTGAAGTTTGAAGAGATTAATTATGGAAAAAGTGGTAACCCTTTAAATTTCATGTGCTCATACCTTTGAAATGTATGGGATAAGCTTGAACCTTGAGTTCCTAAAAGCATCATCTCCATTCACAAAGCGTTCTAACAAAGGCGTTTCTTCCAAGGGAGTTGTTAGCATGTAATAAAAGGCAATACTATGTGGAGTTTTTCCTGGAACCTGATTCAGTCGCCAAATACAAATCTCACACTAAATTCTAAATGAACCCGGAGATGGAACTTGATAAAAAAAAAAATAATAATAAAGAATTACCTGCATGTTAACGACAAAAAAGAACTCTGGTCTTCCTTGAGCTGCATGTTGCTGCGTGTGTTTGCAGATATACTGTCTTTAACTAACTCAAATTCATGATCATAAAAAGGATTAAGAAGTGATATGGCGAACCTGAACGATGCCTCCAGGGCGACTGGCAAGATCATCTTCACGTGTGTCGGATCTTAGCCAATCTGCAGCAACCAATTGCATCAAAGTACCTTTTGCTTTGATCTGCTTGAACAAAGTATTTTCCAGAATTAGAAATTGAAAGACCAACTTTGTTGCAAAGTGAAAAGATGATATACTAGAAATTACACATCTAACGCTCGGAAAACCATAAAACAAAAATAGAGACAGGATAGTGATCCTCGAGGATGATAAGTTAGAAATTCAAGTACTCAAACGATCTTACAATTGGTTGTAAAGAACAAAATGATCTATTTTGCCTGAACACGCGCACAATTGCATGCACAGTAATATATAGGAAAATTCACTTACTTTTATTTGTAAGCATAATGGAAAATAACATAAAACCCCCTCCGAATATTTTCACTCCCAAAATTGGTTAGCTCCTAGCCTCTATCAGTCTCTTGCAGTTTGGAGGCTGCAGACTTAAGAAATTTATTTTCATGCGAGTCATCCACTTTGATCTTTCTCTTCTTACTCAAAAGCAAAGAACACGAAATTCTTTCACTAAAAATAAAAATTATTAATTCCTAACTAGGCTAGGATATAATCTAAATGGAAATATTTTCATAATCTCCTATTCTAACTTTCCTATTCTAAATTTGCACATTGATGGAAAGAAAACGACACCAAACTAAGCCTTGTTCCTAAAAATTCTGGGGTTGGCTACGTAAGTTTTATTTTTGCCACTCTATTCGGATCAATGTAAAATCTACAGGAAGATTCAAAGCAATTAGATGCTCAACAACCACTGCCACAATAAACCATGTTACCAATGTCTCTTTTAACCTGTTGTACTGAGATCTCATGATTCAAATGAACAGGAGCTTCTTTCATCTTTCACAAGAGTGACTTGATCTCAGTGGAATAACAAATATTCAAAATTAATAATTGATTTTCACCTGACATTTTTTAGGGAGAAGTTTTTTTTTTTTAATGTTTTTTTTACCATATATGAAGAAATCAAACTGCAACCTTTCGACGATCTTTTAAATAGTTTTCACCGCGGATCAAGAATGACGATGGATCGGCAGCTGCCCAGCTACTAGGCCTATTCAAACTTGGATCTTTTGGAAGTGTGGCTCCGTAACTGCATGATGTGTTATCTTCCAAAGACATGTCTTCCAAGTCTGTGTAACCCTTTTTTTGGACTGCAAAAATTACAAACAATTCAAATCATTCGCTAATAATATTTGTTTGAAGTATAACTTCGAATTAATCGATCATAGTTGCAATCATCCTAAAAAGAAGCCAACCTGCAAGATCATGTAATTTTTTCACAATATTGGCTGCGGATTGCAATTTCGGCTGGTTCGTGTCCTGCATGTCTCAAAGTGGAAGCTAAGTATCAGAAGCAGTTAAATTCATTCATGTATTGCAGAATGTCAATTAAATGTGATAAGTCATCGCAGCATCAAAAGCAGTAGATTGCTTTGATTTCCAATAAACATTCCTATCGTGTTTATTATACAGGAGAAAAACAAAAGCACATGCCTTTGTCTATGTCCCGTAATTACTCACCAATCAGTTTTGTTTCTGTTTCTCCACATTACACATGCATGTTAATTTCAGCATTCAGAATAGAAAAACCAGTGTAGTCATCATTAAATTTGTCGAGAAAGTGAATTTCTCGAAAAGAAAAACTTGAGAACAAGATAGGATCTGCTTCGATGCAAGAAATAGTAGGAAAAAAGACGATCAAATTAAATATTTGAATATGAAAAACAGAAAAATACCACATAGCATAATTCTTGACTCGTGATCAAAGGCCGCTCATTCTCTGATCGTTCATCGTCGGATGGTTCAGGAAAATCGAAAAACTCATCATCTGCATCATTCAGTCCCATAAGATTTGAAGGCCGTGGCTCATCTTCTCTTACGATCTCCATCCCCATCAAGTCAATTTCAGTTTTGATATCATCTTCACCACAATGACGCACCCCGATTTCTCTTATCTCTCCCGAAAAAAATTCTTGTGAATTATTTAAGCCTTTTACTCTGAACAACTCTCTTAATGCTGCAATATGCCATAATAATTCCATCCATTTTAGTGAACTTCAGATGGAAAAACCCGAAAATTTTTAACCGAAAAGTGATGTATTTTTACCTCCGACTCTCTCAAGAAAACTGATAGTTATAGTTCTTGCAGATGCTTTCATTGGATAGGATTTCCAGATTCTCCAATCAACAGCCAGCATGTGTTTTACAACACACTTTTTACCTTGTTTCACAGGACGTATCACAAATCCACCACCTGTTCGATTAAAGATGAGATGAAAATTTTAATTCACGATAGAAAAATACATATTACACAGGTATTTCAACTCTCTGTGACATAAAATGAGTGAACTTTAAAAGAATAAATTGATCTAAAATTATGAGATTTTGCTATCTTTTTTTTTTGTCCCTTGAAGAAGCTATTATTCACAGTAAAACAAAAAAATAGAAACATTTATTCTTCTCTTTTCCACAAGCAGGCGTAGGTCAAATTTAGAGAACTAAATTAAAGAGCTTAGGCCTGACAACATTACTGATAGAAAAAGGGCATTAAAAATTCCAAATCTAAGCGTACATTACTTTTGAAGTAAGCACGAACATATCCGCGTTGAGGTGGACACTTTCTGTGGAAAACGGAATGATAGAGAATTACTGCAGCAAAACAGTGAACGAGAGATTAATTATTTTGTAACAATTGTACATTCTTTTCAAAAATTTCAGTTAAAAAGAACCGTATGTGCGATCATCTTCTCTTCTCCAATAACGCCGAAGCAGCAAGTCTCTTCTTTTCATTGCCCTGAGACCGGAAGGTGTTTAACAATAGCATGATTATAAAACGGGTTCTAGTAGAAATTATGAGCCTCTTACCATGGCAGCCAATGGTTATATAGTTGGATGTGAATTATATCCGTGTGGCCATCAAGGTGCTCGACCACACAGCCTCTATAGAAACAGAAATCCCATCTACATAAGAATACTTGAAAGGTCAACCTCCAAAAAAGAATCCTTGTTTCCATCAAGTTAAGAAATGATTGATTTCAGGAAAATCTTAGACAATTTATAAAACTCTGTGCATCAATCCTAATGCACCAATTTTCAGTATTCGAATGTTGGAAATCCGTAATGACATGTTTGATAAGGAGAACTCGATAGTAAAGGATAATATTAAGAAAGAAAAATAAGAAAAAATCTTGTTTAATATTTGTCCAGTCCTACAAAACGACTATGTTTATTGTTAAATCTTTATAGCACCACAAACATCGATTGCCTTCAAGTAATTGTCCGAGATGGATTAAATTTTCTAAAAAAAAACGAATTTGAGAATTCTGACTCCCTTCTTTCTTAAAAGTGAAAGTGTACAAATCAGATTAGATGATAGATGTTAAAAGATTTGCAGCTTTTTATTGGTTTCCCTAAATCTCTGAGCACATTCTATAACTGTGTGAATAATGGTTCTTAAAACCACGACTCTTTAAGTGGAAGAGCGTTTTTTATTACACATTGTTATGACCACCTGGCATATTGGCATTGGCCCATTTCGCACCACACGGCTGGAATATGGGCCATTGATCTACATCAAAGGCTATGGGCTTGAGTATATATATTACCCC
>CAIGRP010055302.1:0-13616 GCA_903798385.1 Fraxinus cuspidata
ATGAGCTCTTGGTCGAATACGTAGGTAAAATTTTTCTTCCTAGGTGTACACATTTTTAAGTAGGCTTTCTTGACAAGTTACCAAAAATAACAATCCAATATGGCACAATTTTGCCGAAATATATGTGGATATGTCACTGCCCCTAATGTGGTATAAGACTGAGTCGACGTACTGTACAACATAGCATGATTAATTAAATGATTTATTTATGTAGTAATAATTTTGATAAACAGATATTACTTACATCATCGATAAGCCACCCATCATCTTTCAATAGTTTATCGAAGAATTTTCTTCACACTTCATAGATAGCCAAAGTTACTACATCACCGTGACAACCATGATATCAAACTAAGCTAACATGTAAATTGAAAATTATGTGCTTCAATGTGCCAACCGCTTGAATAGAATAAATTGCCTCTTCGATCATTTGCTAACCTCTTGTTGAGGTCTTCAACTTTTGCAGGATCTAGTTCCCTTAAAGGGTCATATACCTAAATGTTCAACAACTTTCTCCTCTTTAGAGGAATTGGTGTATGGAGAAAGCAGCACGACTGTTTTTCTCTTAACTCGATGCCCCTTCCTACAGCCAATTCAGAAACTGGATCGTTGACCACAATGATTTCATTACTAGGTTGGCATACATGTGAAGATATTGAAGGCTCTCTAAAATCACCTATAAAAGTTGATCAAACACAATTCAATTTATTTTAACACACAATATTGAAAAGTGAAATATTGAAATGTAAATTATATATACCTTTGTTAAATATGTTTGAAAAATCTTGTGTCCCAATCGTCTTCTCAGTTACCTTATCTTGTCGAACTTTCTCGGTCCGAAAAATCTCTTCAATCCAGATTAAAGGTCGTTGTCGATACACAACTATGGCAGATGAAGGATCTCGGACAAATCGTACAAATGGGACCCAACAAAAATATTATTTTTAGCTTATTACAAAAAGTGACAGAGAGAATATACCATCCTTATATGTTGGAAAAGCCTCATGTTGTTTATTCGGTGTAACTTCTTCGTTAGAGCAATATTTAATAATCACTTCATCTTCCACTATTGCCTCTATGCCATCTTGATTGCCTGTACTACAAGCACCATCATCAAATCCACTTCTTATCGATTAAACTCCACCTCTACCAACCAATTGGAGAAACAAATCAATTTTCCTTTCCACCCGATCGAAGTGCTCGACATCTCACCTCACAGCCTCTCCTCAACTCCTTTTATTTCTAGTTTTATTATGTGAATGATATAGTCATAAGAAGAGGGTGGTGGTAGTCCAGCTGTTTTAGATGAATGTTGATGGCTAGACACAAATGGTTGATCCGATGTCTTAGGACATTGTGGGTGACCCTTTCTTGATGGTGGATCATCACTCTCAGAATTTTTTCCGTCATCATCCACAATTGCGATATTATCCAGGTTAGGATCCGGTTCATCATCAAAAGGTTCCTGCCAAAATGGCTCCAATAGTTCATCATCTGTAGAACTTAGTGTACGATGTACCTTAATTTGAAAAAAAAAAAAGAATGTATAATTATTCAACAAATTGTTTAGTTATAGTCTCAATACGCCATGTAGATTTTAATAAACAAAACTCACATTCAACGATTCCAAAAATGTGAAAAGTATTTCCCCCATAAGTTACTTGCACATTTCCTAAACTATCATTCTTGGAATTCTAGAATCATCTATCACATGACCGAATTTCTTTCGAACATTGGGAATTGCTTCAAAAGCCCAAATATGTACAATTAAAAATTTAATTTTCAGTAACATAACTAAAAAAATGTAATTTATAAAATAGTTTTAGAATATATTACCATGATTGCAAAGGAAAATCCATGCAGAGAATACGGATTCACTCCCAACTTACGTTTCAACACCATAGTAGTGTACCCATACGACTTTTTCCCTCATGAATAGTTGATAAATCTATCAAGATTAACCACCAAATAAAACCATTAAGGGTTAATATAAGCATTCTCCTCTGCTGCCAAAAGTACATATACCATTATAACGAGGAGGCCCAACTTATATTTATCACTCTTATGCTTGCTACGCTTGAAAACATCTAACAATAAAACTCTCTTTAAATTATTGTTGATACACTTGAAACGTTCTTTCACGAGTCTACAATTCTGCCCTAGCTTCGGATCCTCATCCTCCATATCCCCAGCTTTATGCCAGTCACCAATGTGAACTCTTATAATCCAAATCTTGCAAGCTTGTCTCCAAATTTAATCCATACTTCATTTTCTTTTGAGGTGCTTATCGACTTCAGAATTAACTGGTGGAACAATTGTGACGTAACCTTTATGTCCCTCAAGCTAAACAAATGTTTAAAGCAGGAGTTTGTGAATAGGTCTCNAATCCAAATCTTGCAAGCTTGTCTCCAATTTTAATCCATACTTCATTTTCTTTTGAGGTGCTTATCGACTTCAGAATTAACTGGTGGAACAATTGTGACGTAACCTTTATGTCCCTCAAGCTAAACAAATGTTTAAAGCAGGAGTTTGTGAATAGGTCTCGATGCTTATCATCCAAGCTGTTCATCAATCAATTCATTCTACACCTATTACTTATCTTCAAGTTCACAATGTCTTCAGCATCCATTTTATCCTAATGAAAAATGCAAAACAATAATTGTGCTTGCAATGTCTGAAAACATCTGACAATAAACCTCTCTTTATTCTGTCGTTGCTCCACTTGAAACGTTCTTTCACGAGTCTACAATCTGCCCTAGCTTCGGATCCTCATCCTCCATATCCCCAGCTTTATGCCAGTCACCAATGTGAACTCTTATAATCCAAATCTTGCAAGCTTGTCTCCAATTTTAATCCATACTTCATTTTCTTTTGAGGTGCTTATCGACTTCAGAATTAACTGGTGGAACAATTGTGACGTAACCTTTATGTCCCTCAAGTTAAACAAATGTCTAAAGCAGGAGTTTGTGAATAGGTCTCGATGCTTATCATCCAAGCTGTTCATCAATCAATTTCATTCTACACCTATTACTTATCTTCAAGTTCACCATGTCTTCAGCATCCATTTTTTCCTAATGAAAAATGCAAAACAATAATTGAGCATTTGAACATTCTCCATATATAAAGACGAAATAGCATTGTTAGATAAGAACATACAACTAGAGGACATCACGAAAAATCAAGATAAAGCAACCAAAGATCATGTATCAAGAAACTCCAAAAAACATTCAAAAGAAATTGCATGCCTAGTATCCGTGGTTATTGTTCTTAAAGTTTTGAACAACAACCATCATGCAGTCAACCTATGTTTCTCTTCACAAACTATATAAAATATTGAATCCAAAGTTGGGAATTAACACATGACAATTACACCTCCTCTTAATCAACTCAAGGGATTTTTAATGGGTTAAAGCATAGATTTTAGTTGGCCATTCGAAGGCCATTTCAATCAAGATTACCAAATAGCAAGATCAAGACGAGTAATGTGCATTTTAATTGCAAGTAAAGTTCTAGTAAAATATAATGAAGTCTAATTAAATTGAGTTATAAAAGCACTAGAAATGCAGTAGATCCTTTTAGATTTGAACTTACATTTCTAACAAATTTCAAAGCATTCTCCACTTTTTTAAAGAATCCAAGATTATTGCCATAAATTTGTCTATCACCGTTCACTTTCATGATAATTTATCCCGAGTTATGAGTTGCTTTCTTTCCCTCGTTTACTGCATGAAGTCCTCAACATAGAAAACCGTTAACTATTCTATGTGTGATAGCCTAGTTTGCTTGAGCCCCATAATCTATATACTCAATTCAACTTCAGCTTACAGTTTTAATGCTATAATCTAATCAAAATAAAAGATACGAAGAATCAAAGCACGTAACATGTAATTTCCGTTTGCTTACTCAAGCCTCAAGGGCACACCCACTCTGACTTTTTGAGAAGAACCCGCTCCTTTGAGATATATGTAGACTTTTAATATGCTTTTGTTTCATCCCTTGCTCCATTTTGAAACTATGAGTATTTTTATTTTGCTTCCTAAGACTAACCATATAGACGAGGAAATTTTCTCAATTTTGATAAAAACAAATTATATTAAAGAAAAATTAGAGAAACTTTACAAGCAATACATATATCTAATCATCAAGCATTTAAAGAGATTCCATCCATGTCCCACATTCATACCAACACACACTAACTGTAAAAATTATTGCAGAAATAAGATAGATAACTTACTCCTATTCCTTTCGCTTCCACCTTCGTAATAATAAGGAAAGGAATTCTAGAATTTTCGCAAATTTGTAGTTGGATATTTCATAATTTCTAAATCGTCAAGTTTATGAAATTATGCCCATCCCAATCAATTGAACTTGATGGAATGTAGTCGAATTTACTGAATTTACAGTGAAGTTGAAGATGATGAAAGGGGAAGAAAGAAGCCGTTCATTTCAAAAAATAGAGAATAGGGTTTTACAACGGGTGAAATGAGGGGAAATAGGGTGATTTTTGAGTTAATAGTTGAAAGACAATTTTGTCATTTTACCATTTAATACATTTTGATTTTTTTTTTTAATATGAATCAAAGGCCATTTGTCCAAACTCTTTGTCCAACCCAGCTACCTGGCCAAATTTCCCAATATATAATATTAAAAAACTTGTTGCATTGAAGTATGTGCTACATTACACCAACATTGTATGTCAAGATAAAGTAATGCCAGTATGCAAACCTTATCGGTTAAATTGAAGTATTGATAGTAACGTTTTTAGTGGAATAAAACCCGAACTAAAATAATGCGAGCATAATATTTTTGAAGATATGAGATAATTAGAAATCAATTTTAACTTGTAATTGATTCAGTGTAAGAAAATTAGAGTAAGGGGTCCTTTGTATAGATTTTTAAGTTTCTCTTGGGAATAAGTGTACCTTTTTCCCAATTAATCTTGAGCCCTTGGATCACATCACTTCATATTGTAAGGTCCAGATTGGAGAGCCACATGCACAGATCTTGCCCACCGACATGGGCTACGAGCAGCTAGCTATTGGCAAGCCATAGGCGCTAGTCTAGGTGGACTTCATAGTATCAAATTACTATTTCTAAAAATTTTTCAAAATATAAAGGATAAAGCCCCTTGTATATCAAATTTCTATATCATGTATGGCATCATCCTTGTTGACTAGATTTGATTGGTGAAAAAATTATTTTATTTTTTAAACTGTCAAATGGTAGATTGAAACTTGGCAAAGTGTAAAACTTGATGTACATTATGTACACTAAGCATGATTGTAATATAAACAAGTTACAAAATTTTTAATCTTCAATTTAATATTCAATTTAAATTTTTTACACTTCAAAAATTCTTATGGGCTATATCTTCCCATGGGCTTTTAAATGAAGTTTTTTTCAGTTTACCAAATTAATCGTAATAACCCACTATATTAAATATTAAGAAAACTACGTAGCTACAATACTTTGAAGATAAACTTTCAAATTAAACTTGATGAAATATTTTAAAAATCGGGTGGTCATAATTTGTGATACTTAGCAAAAAAATCACGGTTACATACAAGTCACAAATTACATAAGATATCAGGCACACATAATTTGGTAGGTTACAATTATATATTGAACAAAACTATTTGTACATAATTTTTCTTATCGAAAATGTTACATCCTCTCACATGTGTGCGGGGCCCGCGTAAATAAAAAACTCCCAAAAATGTGGTCCCCACACCTTATTATGAGTGTATGTAAAAGATTATGTAAAAAAAATTATGTACATGTAGCATTGCTCTTATATATTTAGTAGATATATGAGTCGGCAATCTACCTCCACATCCATATCCAATCCACCGTCACCTGCACCTCAAATCTTCCGCCACTCGCCTTAAAACCACACCCCCACCTCCAACCCACAACCTACACATCAAATCCACCCCACCTCCCTTCCAGCCACCAACGCCTCCAGATATGTAGCCAATTGTGGAGGTGAAAAAACACAGTTCCAGTGCACAAAATCAGTGCAACCGTCTATGGAGGCGGAGACACGAATGTCAGATCACTGTTGCCGCAGCACAATTGAGCATTGTCATATGACACTGCCGCCTCTTCGTTCCATCGACTTCGTTAAAGTTACTACCATTTTTTCCTCTTTGCAATCTGATTGCAGCTATAGTTAGGGGGTTAGGGTTTGAGGAAGAGGAGGAGAGAAGGAAGGCAGTGACAGTCGGCATTCATGGGGGTTTGGGCGTGTGAGAAATTTAGGGTGACAATGGTGTTAAGGTTAGGGTAGGGTGTGGAATGGGGTAGGTTGAGGTGCGCCCAAAACACGATAAAAGCGTTGTTGGTGTAAATTTCACAAGATTTAATTGTTGAGGCAAAAATTTAAAATTATAGGGATTTTTTTCTTGAAAATTTTGTGCAAAATCTTGAAAAATCTTAGTTTAAGATCTTGGAAATGAAATTAGTGTGCGGATGCACTTGATTTTTGAAAGAATAATCTTATCACCTAGTTATTGAATATATATATATATGTATATATATATATTTTTTTAAGTATTGGCGTAATTTCCTCTAAATATTTTTAAATATAACACTTTGACCCAATAAATGATTTCAATTAATTCCAATGTATATCTGGTGACTTGGAGAAAAATTTGTTAACATTTTATTCATGCCTCATGACATGAATCAGAGTCAGGCACGTTGTCCATTGGCATTGGAAAAAGGGACTACAATTTGGACTTCATAGTCTTCATTGCTACATATACTTGATAAAGAATCGAACATTTTTCGTCAACCAATAACTACACAAGAACTGCCACCATGAACGAATTACCAAGACAATTTTATTTTTTTATTTTTTTCCTGAAAAGGATGTTAAATTTAAAAGCCTTACATTTTACAACATGTGAAACCTGATTAAGCCGTGGACAGTAAGAGCTAATGGCATACAAGAGTATTTCAACTCAGCTGCAATTTATGCGAAAGTTCTAAATCCGTGCACTTTATAAGGCAGAAAACACAAATGAAAACAAAATTCAAATTTTGCTAGAGTGCATTAAAACTCGAGCAGTAACTACATATCACGCATAGTGACTTTTATCATGTGAGTCGAAACTATATGCAGTAAATCAACATGAATAAATTCACATGTCATGGAAAATATTAAGAACAAATATTATGTCTTAAGATTGTTTATAAAAATTTTGTGCACAAATAATGTTCTATTAACGAGCAAATTACCCGATGGAGTTTCGACTTACTGGAACAAAGATACGTGTATGAAAATGAACAAAACAAAGATTTATTGTAATGTTGAAAATGCAAAATTAATAAAGAAACAAAATGAAGTGAGGAATGTTCCGCAAATCTTTTTAATATAATTTCGACCCAATCATTGGTAATCAAAAGTGTTAGGTATTTGATGTAATTGGCAAGTCTGTGAGCAAGGGATTAAAATTAATATATTGTAAAAGTCAAGGAGTAATGTGCAAATAGTAAAAATTGAGTTATATTAGGTTTACGGTTTGAAAATGGAAAAGAAGGAAAAAACGGCGCAGAAACTTCACTAGACTCTCGCCAAGATTTGGCTCGAGTGTCAGAAATAGAAACTATGTCACCCGCCCATCCCCAGGACTTCGCTCGAGCGACACACTGTCGCTCGCATGTTGCCCAGCTCCCGCTCGAGCGACAGGGTTATCCAGAAAATTCTTAATTCATTTTTTAATGCTTTTTATTCGACCCGTTCATTCTTTAACCTACATATAAATATCAAGTCACCTCTGAACGGTTTTTAACAAGGTTGAACATTAAGAAAACTGATTCTTTTCAAATCATCTTCATCAAATTAGCTTTCAACCTTCGTTCTGTGATTGGTTATTGGTGGTGAAAACATCAAATCCACAATCCAAATACCAAACTGCTACTTCCTACATATCTGTCAGAGTTCTGAAGATCAAGGGAAGGTGACTGGAGTTCCAGTTGTTGAAGAACGCAGAGTTCTTCGTTATTTAAAAGGAGATAGACGAATTCACAAAGTTGGGAGTTGCTGCAGGAGAGCACAATCTGGGAGAGTTTTGCAAACTGCAGCTGGGAGTTGGTGTAGGAGCACGAAATCCAGGAGAGCTGTGGGAATTACACTCAGGAGGTTAGAAAGTACTAGTGGTAGTCGAGTCTGTCGGACTGTAAGTTTTAATTCGTTTATAGTGGATTATTGACGGGCAAAGTACCATGAGTTTTTACCCAGTTGGGGTTTCTTTGTGATCATTTCTTGTGTTTATTTATTAATTTTATAACTGCGGTATTTCAACATAGGAAAAAGTGAATTGTATGATTAAACATCTAGAGATAATTAATAGTAACTTGTTGCTAATTAATTATTAAGTTTTTGATTCCGGATAATCACCTATTATCCCCCCTCTAGGTACAATTTGGATCGAACTTTGTATTTCCAATTGGTATCAGAGCTTTATTTCGATTCATGATCCTTAATTAATTCTACATGAGTCGGTCTTTGTCCGTGCCTCCGTTTTTCGACGGAAGCAACTATGCTTATTGGAAAGTTCGAATAAGAGCTTTTTTAAAAGCATTGGATAAGCATTTAAATTGGGTGAATTGCACCTTCAACTACTGTTGCTAGTGTATCTACACCCACTAATATTTTGCTCTGGTCTAAAAATGATTTAGAAGAGTGTAACTGGAACAGTAAGGGCATTTATGCCCTGTTCATGGCTGTGTTTACTGAAGAGTTTACGTGGGAACTAAAACTATTGAAAACTCAAAACTCTAGATGTTGACCTCTAGGTTTAAAGAAATTAGATGAAGGACGATGAATCGTTTGATGAATTATATGTGAAGCTTAATGATATAGTTAATTCAAACTTCAACCTAGGTGAGAAGATCTTTGAGTCTAAAATTTTTAGAAAAGTCTTTAGATCCCTACCCAAAAGGTTTAGATCTAAAGTCACCGCAATTGAAGAAAGTAAGGATTTAGATGCCTATAGTAGCCTGGAAGCTCCACTAATGGCATATGTGTTTCCCAACTATCACCAAGGTCCAAAACACATGCCCTCAATATATCTTCAAGAGCTTGAATGGTTCTTTCCGATTGTCCATCTGTTAGTGGGTGACAAGCAGTGCTAAATTTCAATTTCATCCCCATGGCTCCTTGTAAGCTTTTCGAAAATTTCGAAGTCAACCCAGGTCTCTATCTGAAACAATAGTGACTGGAACTCCATGCAATCTAACTATCTCTCTAATATATAATTGTGTGAGTTGTTACATATTAAAATTTACTTTGTTTGGCAGAAAATGGGCAGACTTTGTCAAATGATCAACCACTACCTAAATAGCATTGTGACCTCTTGCTGATCTTGGGAAGCCCACCACAAAGTCCATCGCTATGTATTCACATTTCCATTCTGGAATATCCAACGGTTTTAGTAGTCTTAATGGCCTTTGAGTTCTGCTTTCACCTACTGACAGACAATACATTTTTCTACGAAGATACCTATTCTTCTCTTCACGTTTCTCAACCAAAATATATCTCGGAGATCTCGATACACTTTCGTACTACTAGGATGTGAAGCATACGTGGTGGAATGAGCCTTTTCCATTATCTCATTTCTTATACTTTCATCTTTGGGTACACACAACCTTCCTCTAAAAGTCGGCGTGTTATCTGCAAATACTTGGAACCTTATACGTTTGTTTGAACCAACATCAGCATTAATTTTCAGTAGGAATGTATCCTTATCACGTGCTTCCTTGATTCGATCCCGAAGAGTAGGTTGAATCATAAATACTTTTATTCTCGCTGTAGCCTGAGTTGGCGGCATGATAACTTCCAATCTCAGTTTCTCAAAGTCCTTTATCAAGTGTTCTTGTACCATGGGTAAAATTGTTAATTACGATCATGTTTTCCTACTTAAGGCATCTACGACTATGTTAGCCTTACCCGGATGGTAAAGAATTGTATAGTTGTAATCTTTCACCAACTCCAACCATCTCCTCCGTCTCATATTCAGTTCCTTCTCTGTGAAAAAGTATTTGAGATATTTGAGACTCTTATGGGCAGTATAGATTTCACACATCCCTCCATACAGATAGTGACGCCATATTTTTAAAGCGTAAACAACTACTACATGTTCCAAGTCGTGCGTAGGATAATTCTGTTCATATTGCTTCAATTATCTCGAGGCATAACAATCACATTTCCATATTATATCAGAACACAACCCTAACCCAGCTTGGAGTCGTCTTTATAAATTACAAACATATCCGAACCTTCAGGTATCGTCAATACAAGAACCAAAATTAATCTCTGCTTGAGTTCCTGAAGACATTTTTCACACTTTTCATCCACTGAAACTTCATCTCCTTTCTAGTCAACTGAATCATCGGACCTGCTATTTTTTAGAAACATTCAATAAATCTCCGATAATAACCAGTCAACCCTAAGAAACTGCGAATTCACCTACATTGGTCGGTCTAGGCCAATTAGTTATTGCTTCCACATTAACTAAGCCTACCTCAATTCTATGGGCGGTAACTACGTGACCAAGGAAACCCACTCAATTGAGCCAAAATTCGCACTTCTCGAATTTGGCATATAATTTCTCATTCCTCAAAGTTTCAAGTGCCATTTAGAGTTGTTCTTCATGCTACTTCTTATCTTTAGAGTACACAAGAATGTCGTCAATAAATATTATGATGAACTGGCCTAAGTACTGATATAACACTCGATTCATGAGATCCATAAATACAGCTAGAGCATTGGTTAAAAATGCATGACAGTGAATTCATAATGTCCATAATGAGTCCTGAAAGTAGTTTTCGGTATATCTCTTGCCTTGACCTTCAGTTGGTGATATCTCGATCTCAAGTTGATCTTCGAAAACACCATCGCACCTCTTAACTGGTCGCATAAATCTTCTATTCTTGGCATCAGGAATCTAGTTTTGATAGTAACATGGTTCAAATCTCGATAGTCAATACACATCATCGTACACTCATCATCCTTCTTCACAAAAGGTACTGGAGCACCCTAAGGAGATACACTCGGTCGAATGAAACATTTTTCCAGCAACTCTTCCAATTGTAACTTCAATTCTTAAAGTTCTTTCAGTGTCATTCGGTAAGGGGCCTTAGATACTGGTGCCGCTCTGGGAACTAGGTCAATTGTAAATTCCACTTGCCTATCTTGTGGGATACCTAGTAGATCTTCTGGAATACGTCTATAAAATCTCGCACAAAGTTAATATCATTAACGGTTGTTTCTGTATATTTGGAACCGATGATTTTAACTAAAAATCCCTAACTCATTTCTCAGCATCTTCTCCGCTTGTAAAGCCTATACAAGGCGAGATATAGACTTGAACTTTGCTCGAAAGATTCCTCTCCGGGTTTATGAAATAACAATTCTTTCTCCTGACATCAAATGGTCGCATAATTAAGTCATAACCAGTCCATGCCTAAAATAATGTCAAAATCTTTTATCTCCAAAATGTATAAGTCTGCATGTAGTATTTTCCAATCAACCTCTAATTTTATAGCCTTAGTCATCTGATTATTGCAAAGAGTTCTTCCTGAAGGGATGCTAAGCTCTAATTCATTATTCGATGCACACATACAAAGTTAGATCTAGCGACAAAGGATGCAGCAGATACATCATATAATAATAGAATACATGTTTTCGTAATTATAGTGTTAGACTTAGTGACAGAGAATGCAAAATCAAGAACACAAATAGGTACTTCGAATAATAATAAAATATTTGCTATCACAAACGGATCCTGCTCCGTCTCATGCCGATTCAATGCAAAAACTTGGGCCTTCTCTTTCTTATTCTTATCCTGATCGTCATCCTTCTTTTTTGGAGGCTCTGTACAGTTTAAAGCAAAGTGTCCCGACTTACCACATAAAAAATACATGTTCTTTCCAAAATAAGCATTCACCCCTGTGAAATTTTTTACACTTAGGACACGGTGTAATACTTCCTCTCGTCCCACCAATACTAACTCATGTGCTTGGTCTTTTATTCTGTTAGTTATGTCTGTCATTGTTTTGATCGTTTCACTTTCTTTTTCCCAATGACTCATTGCCTTGTTGGACATACTGCTCAAATGTTGTCCTCTAATATGAAATATCATGAGCCATCTCCAACATTTCACAATATGAAGTGAAACGATAGACATAATAATCATACCTATCTCTGGGCATAGTCCATTTTCAAACCTCCTGATTTTCTTAACTTCTGTATCTACCAAATGTGGGGCGTACCTTAAGAGCTGCTCAACCTGTCTCTCGTAATCAATAAGCGATAAGTTGCCCTATCTGAGCCCTAGAAACTCTGATTCATTGAAGTTTCTCAAAGCCTATGGAAAGTACTTTGACATCACTTCATCCTTAAACTGCTCACAAATCGTGTTACTCTACTGCTCTTCAGTCTTAGTGCATGAGACAGATTCCCACCAGTGACTGGCCGCTCTAACAAACATAAACTCTGCGCATAGTACCTTCTGTGCATCCGTATAAGTAATGTGTCGAAAGATGCATTCTCCACCTCTAATTTATTCTTCAATAGCCAATGGGTCGAAATCACCGTCAAAAGTAGGAGGCTTGTACCTACGAAATTACTCAGCCACTAAAACAGCTCCAGGTACAAACAAAGATGTGTCTTGCGGTGGTGGTGCATTTTGTGGTGGAGGCGCTTGATTCTGTCCGCTCAACTCTTATACCGTTCGCAACAAATCACGCATCAAATTCACGTGGGTATGTGGTGTCATATCCTAAAATTAGTATCAAGTAACCCATCACATACAAGTACTAAGTCTAACATGTTATACCTATATTATCGTAATATATATTATGAATTTAGTGAGGAAAAACATGCATGTCTTAAACTTTAAAAGTAGGTAATTTAAAAGATGTAAATTATATAAAATGTTTGAATAAATTCATTTTCTTACCATTTTACATGCCTTAGAGTCGTCGAAGGGTGGTCGTTAAATGCCAAAAATATCACATATTTAAGAACTTTAAATTGATATCATCCTTAAATTCATATATCTTCAAAAATATATTATTATTATTATTATTATTATTATTATTATTATTATTATAAACAAACATTACTCAAAAAAGGCTAAATAAATAAGTATTTATTACACGTAATATTTAAATATGAAAGTCCAATATTAATATTATATCGTCATTTTCATTTTTTTATAATGAACATAAAATATCAGTTACTTAAAAAAAAATACACACGTACCTAATTTATATTTTAAATAAATATAACAATTATTTTAATCGTTATAAATACACCTCAAAATTAACGAACTTTTTAAAAAAAATATTATTATTATTATTATTATTATTATTATTGTTGTTTTGTTTTCCACTGTTCATCATGAGCAGTGATGTTACTGTTCACGATGGACAGTGACACGCTTTCACTGTTCACGTGAATTGTAACGGCTGTCACTGTTCATGCATTTTTTCTCTATTCACGATAACAGTGACACGCCGTCGAGTACCACTAATACTTGATTTGCAATGTATAAAATATTACTTATAGAATACATATAAACAACACGGGTGGAGAAAAGAACTAT
>CAIGRP010055303.1:0-20685 GCA_903798385.1 Fraxinus cuspidata
TTGCTAGGGTTTCGGGAACTCTGATCTCAGCCATCTTGCTAGGGTTTCGGGAACTCTGATCTCGACGATGGCTGGAGGGATTAAAGGGTTTTAGGGCGAGAAATTTAGGAAAAGAAAGAGATGGTGAAGACAGGAAAGAAAGTATGGCAGTCAGGATGGAATAGTTGCGTGTGAAAATGGAGAAGTGAAGTGAAAAATAAAAATTGAATTATGACGACGATGGGAAATTGCGACACTTGGCGTACCAGTCTTTGCCTTCTTTATTTTGTAGTGATATAAAGGGTCCACATATCACAAACCCTACTATTTGAACTTTCCACATACCCCAAACTCTACTACCATTTGAATATGCTACTGCTGATTATCAAGGGAATTTTCACATTGGCCTAATCAAAGACCCAGATTTGTAAACAAGCCTAACTTACCATAAGTGAAAATGTCCTCTTCTATGTAAAAAGATCAAAACACCTTAAAGTTTATAAATTACTAAAAAAACTAACGCCTCCTTCTTTCTTCATTTTCTCCAAACACAACTAATAGTTCTTTCATTCTTTATCTTCTCCAACACTAAAATCTCAAAAAAAAATTATCAAAAATTCAATACAAAGATCTCATAATATCCATTACTTTGAATCGGTAAATATATTTGTATATTTAATGTTGTTTTCGTTAATTTAGCCCCTGTTTGAGTCACATTAAAATTTTCATTCTCATTCTTTTATTCATTTTCAACCACACATTTTTTAATAAAATAATATTTTCCATCACAGCAATAATTTTCCCTTCTTTTTCAACCACACATTCTCCATTAATCTACATGCAAAAATACATTCTTCTAAAATAATGTGACTCAAACACGCCCTTAGTTTATTTTTTAAATTGTTAAACCTTATTTCAACTTATTTTAACACATCTATATATATTTTTAAGATTTATTGGACAAATTTGGACTATCACTTGCAAAAATCATGAGACTCGGATTGATATGGTGTTAAATTACTTATTTAACTTATTTTCACAATTTACTTGGACTATCACTTACACGAGATGAAGATGTCATTGACTGATGAATTAGTTGTAAAATGTGAAAAGTGGTCTTAAGGGTAAAGGTCTATGCTCATGCTACGATTGCTAGCTCTTCTAGTTCCTAGCTAAAAGACGGAGTTGGAGAGAAGAGGAAGAGATCTAGCAATAAGACAAACATCAACAAAAAGTTCAAAGCAAATGAAATGGTGAGAGGCAAGTGTTTCAACTACAATTATAAGGGACACTGAAAGACACTAGCAAAACAGAGACTTTTTTTTTGGTCGTGGGTCAAGTGGGACTGGGTTGAACTGTTGGTTTAATGGGCTGGGTATTATACTGTGTTGAATACCAACATAAAGACTAGCTTCATCACATTTTTTTTCTTGAAACTAATAATTATTGCAGAACTGGAAACATATTATTATTTTTTTCAGATTTTTTTTTTATTTTTTTGAACAAACTAGGAACGAATACTAAAGAACTTGGAAAAAATGTTGTTGCTTTCTAATTTCTGTTTGGTATATTTGGTGATGGGGGAAGGAAGCAGTATGTATATGAATTAGATGGAAATGGTTGGCGGATTTGTGGATTTGAGAAGGTGTAGGCCAAAGGAGAATGCTCTAATACCAAATGGATGTAGAGTGCAAGAGTAGAATTATAGGAGAAGGAGAAGTTAAGTATTTGAATGCCTTCTAAACTTTGCATCATGTCGAGACTTATTGAACTTTTCGAAGCATCCCATTAGCTATTGAACTTTGTTCCGTCATTGTCCATTACTAACCAAGTGGATGCCGTTTCATTTAGTTCCTTCCAACTCAGCGAGCACATTCTCCTCCACCTCCATCTCCACATTCACTGCCTCCTCCTCCTTCCCCACAACCACCTTCTGTTCCATGTTCACCTCCTGAACCAGAACCGACATTGCATTCCTCATGAATTCCTTCTACAATAATAAATTCTTCACCAGTACCTCCGCCACCTCCACCGCCTCAAACCCTTATCCTAACCTCTAAATCCATTTCATTGACATCGCTATTGTCTGTGTGAATTGAAAACCTTAAATTCGGGGCAAAATCTGAAATTATGAGTTATTTATTGTAAAACAAAATGTAGTGTATAGCTAGCTTATGTTTCTGACATGAAGTTTTAATTTAGGAATTGGGATCTTACTGATATGGTGATATTTGGTTCAGTTTCATGGGATACTGAACGTTGTGAATGGGGTCCAACAAATATGGTTCAAATTTGGGAATTTTGATCTTACTAATGTAGTACATAAAATCACCGTTGCCACCTCCACCGCCATGATTTCGATATGTTTATGATTTTCACAATGTGAGAGGAAGATGAGTCACTTTTTGTGGATCTTGATGAGTTGCTAGAGTGTTCAACCATGTTCCACGGTGAGATGGTGCGAAGAGTGGTGTTACACAGATGACACAGCCTTGCAACCACTAGGTGAGATCATAGGGTAGGGTATGGTGCGGAGGTGGTGAATAAGACGGTGCTGATTTTGGTTCAGGAGGTGAACATTGAGCAGGAGGTTATGGTGAGAGAGAGAAGATGGAGATGGAGGTAGAGGTAGAGGAGAAGGTGGTGCTGGTATAGGTGGGGCACATAGTGGTGGTGTGGTAAACGTAAAGGAGGAGGACATGAAGGTGGAGGTGGCTTGGAAGTGTATGTTTTGAATTAATGAAATAGTGTTCGAGTTCTAGGAGTTGATAGGCCAGGTCATATTTCTGTCGTCACACCAGTAGCGATGTCAAAAAAGCTCGACGGCTCGATGACATCGAGTTGAGGCTAGGGCCGAGCCCCATTTTGGGGCGTCAGCTCGAGCCCAAGCTAGCTCGGGCTCGTCACCGGCCCGTGTCACCGATCGAGCATAGCTTTTATTTTATTTTTTTAAATTTAGATGTGTTTTTTTATATATTAATATTTAGTTATTATTTATAATAAGTATAAATTGAACAAATTTTAAATTCATTATAAAAAAAAAATTTATAACGAATTAAAAAAAAAAACTCATGCCCGGCTCGACCTGCTAAGGCTCGAGCCAAAAACTCGGGCCGAACCTCATTTTCGAGCTCAAAAAAGTTTGAACTTGTTTTACTTGAGCCGAGCCCGAGCTTTGAATTTGACTTGTGGCTCGACTCGTTGACATGGCTACACGCCAGCATTAAATGAAATGACATCCACTAGGTGAGTAATGAACAATGATGAACCAAAGTTCAGTAGTTAATGGGACGTTTTGAGAAGTTCAATGAGTAAACCATGACATAGTGCAAAGTTCTGTGAGCATTCAAACATTTATCTCAAGAAGGGGGAAATGGAAGAGAAGAAGAGAAAGGAATGGAAAAGAGAGAAGAAGATAGAGAGAATACAAAGAAATTGAAAAAGAATATCAATTTATTTACATCGCATAAGCCCCCCTATAGGGTTTAAACTAATCCTAATTGAAGTAGGAAAATATTATAAACTCAATTCCTAATTTTGTTTCCGAAATTAAACAATAAAATTGGAAAGTAAATATAATAATTTATTCAATTGAGGTATATATTTTTTATTGATCGTGATGGTTGTATCTCATTAGTGACACTAGTACACTTAGAAATGTATTGGATATGATCAATACATGAAATTTATTTCTATAGCGTGACAGTGTAAAGAAAACTCCACATAAATGTATTATGAATTACAAAAATATGTGATGGAATGTGGTTATTATTTGTGAAATCGAGGGTCTTTGTTTTGCAAATGAGTGAGATCAACTGGTAGGGTCAAATACTACGATACATTGGAAATTTGGAGAAAGAAAAGCAGTAAGCATGTATCCCTATTTAGAATTCATCACCTGTAATGAATTTATTCAAGTATTTTCTACAAGCCAATTTAAATTCGAACTCAATCTAGCGATGGCTAAATATATGTGATTTTACAAAGAGATTGGTGGTGAAATATGAGCTTAACTGAAAAAATAATTAGAAAGGACAAACGATCATTTAATCATGAATCTAATTATTTGATATTCAATATTCGATACGATAAACACGTTAAGATGGAAACTGAAGAAGGTATAATTAATTTTATGGAATTAAAATCATATTGCTAAACTTTATATATTTTGATAGTACAAATCTCATGTCTTTAGTGGGATGATAAAAGACAAATAATTATACTGTACAGTTTTGGGCCAACTTGACCTTTATTAAATTATTGGAACTCAAATTATATAGGTAGATTGAGTCCCTTTGATTTAAGAAGCACATATTTTCACGAAATATAGATAGGTCGATACAGTTTTCCAACAAAATTTAGGATACGGGAAATTTGACAATAAAAATGAAATATAGTATTTTATCTTAATCATTAATTATCCCAACTTCATTTTCTTCAACATCACCATTGTCATTTTCTTCATTACCACAAAAAATAGCACTTTGTAGCTCTGGTTAATCTAATAATAAATTAACAACCTCAAGCAGTCCAATACTTGCAAGAGTATTAAGAGGGTATTTGGTGAGAATTAAAATTAGATTTTTAATAGATTGTGATAGAAGTTTTTGAAATGTGTGGTTGAAAAGATGTGGGACCTATGAAAGATGTGGTTAATATTGATTGTTTGATTTTAACTTAGATTAAAATTAGATTTTAATTCAGCCCAAACATGCCCTAAATAAGTTTCTGAAAATTGTGCCACATTTTGCATTCTCCTTTTGAATAAATATTTAATTTTCTTAATAAAAGACATGCACATATTGCTATGAAAACCAATTCTTCAGTTGATTATGAAGTTATTTTATTTCTTTTCATAGAATACATAAAAAGATTGGTCGTTATATGTTAATTAATAACTAATATTTATTAAAATCAAAGGGACTTTGTCTACCTATTATTTTAAAAAAAAAATGTCAACTTTACCAATAATAATAAATGACTTTAAAAAAAAATTTAAAATCAATAAAACTCTTCTTCTTCACATTTCATAAGGTGTTCGATACATATAGTAAATTTAAAAAAGAATATATAAAAATATAAAATAATTAAACAAATACTTATCATGTACGTATCGAAGAGTGTTCAGATATGTATTAGATACTTGATATTGGTACACAATAAGCTTATGTATATGTGCTTCTTAGCCTTTGATAGCTTCATAAAAAATTCTGAACTTAATTGCAAAAATAATAAAATTTCAGGACTCAAAAAGTTTAAAGTATAATCCTAGAGACAGAGAAAACTCTAGGTTTATATGTAGACCTAGGGGGCAATCATGTAGGGCACTACAGACTGCCCTGTCCGATACAATTTAGAGTGCGATTGCTTTTTCTTGTTTCTCTCAAATGATTTCAGTTTCCTAAAAGTTTGGTTTTTTGATTAGTTTTTTTGTTTCTCAAAGCCCACTCACATGAAAAAAAAAAAAAAAAATCCTTTTCTCAAGAACACATGCAATTGGTTATCAGGAGGAGTAGGATAGCACTAACCTCGAGTGAAAATGTATTAATTTATGAAGAAAAAGGGTAGAAAATGAAAATAGTGCTCAGACGAAGGGCTTCTGGCAAATGCCCTTCTTGACTATCTATGCATACTATTGAGCAGGAAAACGGACAAAGTAACTACCCTTTAATTGCACTGCTTCCCTTTTAAAAATACTCTTTCATTCTAACCATTTGAGTGACAGTTAACATCCTTCAAATGCTTAATGTTCAATGATATTCTATCTTCGACTAAACTATCCCCATCCCACTACCACTTCCCTAAAATCCAGGGCATCATTTGACTTTCCTTAGTAGTGGATCACGGATCCTCCTAGTATTTTAGCTGCACGCGGAACCTCATTAAGTTTGCAGGTACCTTTTGCTTGGTCAACCTGACAAATCCCAAGGTTAGTATGATACCATACAAATACAATACGACAATGTAACATACACGTAATTTTATTTTATTTTTAAAAGAAAAACACGAACATAAGTGTTACTTGACATCTCAGAAATTTTAAAAATATATATATATATAATAGAAGATGACGTGTGTGTTTAAGGAGTTTCAGTGTCCAACAGGATAAGGCACATTGTGACCATAAACCCACCTAATAAGAGTGCCTATGCTTCATAGTTGGATCAGATATGAGTAGATTGGCTTCTAAACAATTATCTGGAAATCCATAGCAGACAAGAAGTGGGAGCAAAATGGGACAAAATTCTTGCCAAGGCAAGACAGAGACTAGACCTTATGTAAAAACGAAAGAAGGGACAGAATGGAAGTACAATGTCTTTTTAATTATTCACGAGAAAGTTAGAAGTCATGTGGCTTCAGCCTTTGATGATCAGTACCTTAGTCTAATTCATGTGGCAAACAGCAGCCATATACTCTCTCACACAGACAGTTTTTGCTGGTCATGGAATTCAGCACTACTGCTCCTGCTCCTGCTCCTGCTCCTGTTCCTGCAAGCACAGGAAAAAGCCATATCCATAAGAAACATCATATTGAGCCTCAACACCATAGCCACCACGCTCACAATATCATCCACTCTTCTTCTAATTCATCTTCCCTTGTTATTATAATAATACCCCTCATCATAATCATCTTCCTACTTGCTATAATTGTAACGATTATAATGCTGCTACGCCTGCGATTTTCCAAGAATAGAAGCAATGTTAACAACAGTTGCTGCGTATTCAGTGTTGCTCATACCACCATAGACATCAATGCAAGTCCAGGTAGATATATAATTAATTAACGCCTTCAAATTTGTGCCAAAACATATGCAGTTATTTTGTGGAACCTTACTGAATGCAGCAGATATAAAAGGCGGGTGTCTGTGTGGAAGCAGCTCCGGGCGCATGCCTCGATACAAATTGAGAGGCGTCCAAGTATTTACTTTGAAGGAAATGGATTTGGCTACAGATAAATTTAGTGAAGCAAATAGAATAGGCAATGGAGGATATGGAGTGGTGTATAGAGGGGTCCTCATTGATGGAACTGTGGTTGCGATTAAGGTGTTGCGCCAGCAAGGGAGGCAACGGGAACGAGCTTTTCGCTTAGAGGTTAGTCACTTCATTTATTTTTTGATAGAAAATAAACGAAAAACGACATCAAATTTATTGTTTCTTTCTTGTACCATATTGTCTTGTCTAAACTTCAAAACTGTCCTGTCTAAACTTCAAAAGTACAAGTAATTTTTTTACAGCACGTTGTCGAAAAGCCAAAGGCGTTTTTTAAAGTTTGGATATAACAAGGGGTGGGCATGAGTTGAGTTGGGTTGGGTTGAATCGATTTTTGCCTCAACCCAACATGATCGGTTTGATGAAAATTAAACTCAATCCAATCCGTGTAAATGTTGAAACCCAACCCAACCCAATCAAGTATCGGTCGGGTTGGGTTGGATTGGTCGGTTTGAAACGACTTGTCTATAACAATTAAAGTTATCAAATTTTCTATTATACTAAATTCGAATAGACAAGATTAAATAGTAAGTAAATAAATAAAATTACATATTATTTTATTCAATCTTCATTAGCTGAGCTTACAAAGAACAAAGTACATTTAACATAATAAGGAAAACTTAAACTACATTTCTTGTGGGAAGGATAGTAAACTCCTCCTCTAAAATGCACCAAGGTAATTACGATTACACTATCTACTCATATTTTTTAGGTATCTTTTAATTTTTAGGCATTTTATTTTATTTATTTATTTATTTTTTTAAGTAGGCGGGTTGGGTTGCGCAGGTTTATTCAGTTTTCATGAGTTAACCCATAACCCGACCTAACCCAACTCGCGTACACAGCCAACCCGCCCAGCCCGTGTAAAAACGACAAAAAAAACCGATCCAAACTGGTTGGGTTGGTTCGGTTTGGACGGTTTTGGCGGGTTCAGTCGGGTTTTGTCCACCCCTAGGTATAACATTGTTGGTTAAATTTTTCAGTACATGTTTACTTTTCTTTCTTCTTAGTTGTGCAGTTAATTAGGGATTGAATAATGGAATATGCTGGAATTTGATTTAAAGATTGAAAATTTTGTTTTAGTATAAAATTTGGAAAAATGACTTTGAATTAACTTTGGCCAAATATTCGGATTTGATTTGATAGTCAAATTATAAATATAAATAGACTAATGTGTTATACTCGTCCAGTGGATCGTCGTGATATATTTGGAATATCAAAATCAGTTCTAGATGAATGGGGAATTGTTGTTCAAAGTTGGAAAGAAAAGAGAAAAAACTGGTCGAAAAATTGCCTAACTTCATCACTCGCCTAGCGTTTGAACGACAGGCGGGTTACAAATTTATGATAAACATGTGTTACTGTTGCTCGAGCGAGAGGCTAGCGACAGCAAGGGAAGCTTCCCTTCGTAAAGATTGTTGAATTTGGGGCGTGACACTTCACTCACAACTTCTCCTTTTCTATAAATAAAATCATTTGGACATCCATTATGCATCCCATATCATTTACATTGAGCATTATATCAAAAACTCTCCAAAAATCATCTTTTTGTTGATGGAAGAATTTTGTTCGAGTTTGTTATTGCTTGTGGTTAGAAGTGTTTTTGCCACAAGCTGTATCCGTTGTATCTTGGGAGAAAAGTGGCATGATCCGTTAGCATCATTGCGGGCAATTTTTCTTAGGGGGAAAGTGTTAGTCACTTGCTTCGGATTTCATTATTCATCTTTTCTTCATTTTTATTCTATCCTTTTTTTGCTTCTATTTCATAAAGTCTAATTACACTCCTGCGAATTAAACTTAAATCATTTCTTTATCACTTAAACAAACAACCATTTCTCTATACAATATCCCATACAATCTTAAGACAAAATTTGTATTTTTGTGGTTGGTGTTTAACAAATATCTTCTCTTCATCTTTAAAATTTGTTAGCGTGTGACATTCATTTCTTTCATTTTGTCTACTTATAATAGAAATAAATACTATTGAGACTACTTCAAGTCAAATAACGAATGGTACAAACCATGTAGTTTCGCCTTTGAATATACCTATACCAAACTCTCATGTCCCACGTGGGGATAGATTAGAAAAGTTTATAGATGTTGATTTTAAAAGATGGAAATAAAAAATATTGTTCTATCTTATTATTTTGAATTTAGCAAAATTCTCAAAAGAGACCGCTCCTGGTATACAAGAATGAGAAAATAATCATTAGTCGATTATTGCATTGGATACATGGAAGCACTCAAATTTCTTTTGCAAAAATTACATCTTAAATGGATTGGGAATACACTCTATGGAGTATATAGTTGGATGGATTCGGCTAAGGATCTATGAAATTCATTGGAGAAGAAATACAAGACTGAGGATGCCCGACCAAAGAAATTTATTATCGGCAAGTTTTTGGACTACAAAATAATAAACTACAAAATCGTGATAAGTCAAGTGCAAGAACTTCACGTTCTGCTTTATGACATATATGTAGAAAAGATGAAATTATGTGAATCCTTCCAAATTGTAGCCATCATTGAGAAATTCCCTCCTATGTGGAGAAATTTCAAAAATTATCTCAAACACAAACGCAAAAAGATAAACTTGGAGGAATTGATAGTCCGTTTAAGGATTGAGGAAGACAATAGAAATATCGAAAGAAAATCTATTGTTCAACTTGGAGCAAATTTTGTTGAAACTGGTTCAAAGATCATCAACAAGAAGCGTAAGATCTCCGGTGTTACACCAAGAAGAGAACTCCGAGAATGTCAAGAAGTTTAATGCGATGGTTAGAAATTGTGGAAAAGTTGGATATCGTTCAAACGAATGTCGAAAGCTGAAGAAGACTACACAAGCAAATGTTGTTGAAAAAGAAATCCTTTTTAAAAGAGTTCAAGAGATGAGTCTATTTGCGGTTGTTTCTAAATGCAACATGGTAGGTAATTCAAGGGATTGGTGGGTCGATATGGTGTACAATGTTCTCAAACTATCATGAATTGAAAAGAGAACAACTGTTTTTGGAAAACTCTGGAAGTTCGAAGGTTGAAGGACTTGGAAAGATAACACTGAAAATGACTTCTGGGAAATAACTAGTCCTCAATAATGTCCTCCATGTGCCGAACATCTGCAATACATGGTTTTGGAGTCTCTACTTAGCAATAATGGCTTTAAACTTGTATTTGCGTAGGACAAGTTCGTACTTATCAAAAATGATTTGTATATTGGTAAAGGTTATCTTAGTGAAGAAATGTTCAAAATGAACGTCATTACAATTGTACAAAAAAGCATTATAAATAAAAATTTATATTCAGTTTACATGCTTGAATTGTCATGTCTATGACATAGTTGATTAGGACACATTAATTATAAATATATGCGCAAACTTATGAATCAAAGTTTATTCCGACGCTTAAGATTGATCCTAATCATAAATGTAAAATATGTGTTGAAGCGAAGATGGTCAAAATACATTTTCACTCAATTCAAAGGAACATGATACCTTTAGAATTAATACATAACGATATATGTGATTTGAAATTTGTTCAAACTAGGGGGGTAAGAAATACTTTATAACTTTCATTGATGATTGTGCAAAGTATAGTTATATCTTTCTACTACAAAGTAAAAACAAAATCTTAGATGTATTCAAATATTATAAGATGAAGTTGAGAATCAACTTGATAAACAAATAAAAAATATTTGCAGTGATGGAGGTGGTGAATACATGCCACCATTTGACGAATATTATTCCAAGTATGGAATCATTCATTAAACAACAACACCTTACTCACCCCGATCGAATGGTATTGTTGACCACAAAAAACGAAACTCTTAAACAGATTATGAACACAATGTTGCTAGTTCGGGTCTACCCCAAAACTTGTGGGGTGAAGCTATTCTATCAGTAAATGGCATTTTTAACAAGATACCCCTTAAGAAAATGGAAAAAACACTATATGAACTAGGGAATTGTGATTTTCCTTCATACCAATACTTGAAAATGTATTTGAATAAGGTTGAAGTACATAAACATAAACAAGTAAAAATCAATTCTAAGACAATCGATTGTATATTTATTGGATACACCAATAATAGTAGTGCATACCGTTTCCTTGTATATAAATTTGAAATTCAAGATGTACGTGAAGGAACCATAATTGAATAGAAAAATGCATCATTTTTCAAGAACGTTTTTCTATGTAAAAACCAAGAAAAATGCAAATTCAAATAAAAAAACTTATGATATTACAAATAGCACTTAAAATGAGGATGAACCAAGGCGTAGTAAAAGGGCTACAATATCTACTTCATTTGGCCTATATTTTCAAACATACATGGTAGAGAATGATCCAAAGACTTTCAATGAAATAATGTCTACACTAAAAAGTATCGCATTGGAAAGAAGCCATCAAGAGTGAGATAGATTCAATAATGCAAAATCATACTTGGGAGTTAGTTGATTTACCTCCCTAAAATAAGCCTTTAGGGTATAAATGGATCTTCAAAACGAAACTAAAATCTGATGGATCCATCGACAAATAAAAGGCTAGATTGGTTGCCAAGAGATATAGACAAAGGAAGGACTTAACTTCTTTGATACCTACTCACCCGTGACTATAATCATTTCAATAAGGTTGTTAATTGCAATTGTGGCATTACATAACCTTGAAATTCATCAAATGGATATAAAGACTGCATTTCTTAATGGTGAGTTAAGGAGATTATATATGGAACAACCCGAAATGTTCGTATCTCCTAATCACAAATAAAAGGTTAGTAAACTAGTTTAAAAAGTTTGACAAAACAATGTTGTCTAATTGATTTAAAATAAACGAGTGCGACAAGTGTGTATACATAAAACATACACCAAAGCCTATGTGATTGTATTCTATATGTAGACGATATATTGATAATGACCAATAGCCACGAAATAATATTAAACACCAAGAGATTATTAACGAAATATTTTGATATAAAGACTTAGGTGTGGCTCATGTACTATTAGGAATTAAGATCTCTAGAATATCGGAAAATTTATATTTTATCAATCTCACTACATTGAGAATATACTTTAAAGGTATAATTCACTTGAGGAAAGTCCTACGAAAATCCCTATTGACACGAGTTTACACTTAGTCAAAAATGCGGGTGAATGTGTGTCAAAATTAAAGTATTCACAGGTTATAGGCAGTCTAATGTATAGTACAAACTGCACTTGATTGGACATAGCACTTGCTGTGATTAAATTTAGTAAATTCACAAGTAACCCAAGCCATGATCATTGGAAGACTTTAACAAGGATTCTTAGGTACTTAAAGTATACCTTAACCTATGGATTACACTTCAAAAAATGTCCTACAGTATTAGAAGGATATTGTGATGCAAATTGGATACCCGACATTAAGGATTAAGTCTACTAGTGGTTATGTATTTACCATTAGTGGAGCTGCTATATCATGAAAGTCAATAAAACAAACGTGTATAACTTGATCAACAATCGAATCGAAGTTTATTGCTTTGGACAAAGCTGAAGAAAAATTAGAATGACTTCATAACTTCTTGGAAGATATTTCATATTTGCCTAAGCCGGTGCCTGCAATTAATACACATTGTGATAGTCAATTGGCTATTGAAATTGCTCAAAACAACATATATCATGGTAAGTCTAGACATATACTCCGTAGACATAATATCGTTAAGCAACTGATCTCTATTAGTATCATCTCCATAGATTGCGTGAAGTCAAAAGAGAATATCGTGGATCTACTTACGAAAGGTTTACCCAGGGATCAAGTATCTTTCCTATCGAAAGGAATGTGATTAAAGCCTACTACGTAAGAATCTTTGTCATGGTAACTCTATCTTGTTGACTGGAAATCCCAAGATCTTGGTTCGAGGGGCAACTAAGTTATAAAAATTCAATGAAATACTTGAGAAAAAATGTTTTTTAACTCATTTCTATGATAAATAAAGTACTTTCTACATAATATTAAAGGATAATATATGTTTTTAATGATTTTTATATCTTGATTAAGTCAAGAGGAGTAGGACAGAATACTCTTAATAGGAGGTAACCTATATAAATATGAGGTGGGCCCGCCTCAATGAAAATTGTTCAAGGCTGAAATTTTCTAAACACATATGAAATCTTAGAATGGTTCAGGGTCAAAATGAACAAAGTCATAAGAACTATGAACGATTTAGGAAAGACACATGTGTGAGTATTATCGTCTTGATTTAAACCAACGAATGAATTGTTTAAGACGTGACGACACGTTCACTAATTAGCCAAGTAATTGCGATAGTATTTCACTAAAGGAAGATTTTAAGGTCGGAAGTTTCCTTACATGATGTAATGTTTTTCTTCTCTTTCTCTACAATGCATCATATTTTCGCACAGTATGAACATATTTGAATTTTCATTCATGTGGGATATTATTAGAATTTGGTTTAAAGATTGAAATTTTGGTTAAGTATAAAATTTGGAAAAATGACTTTGAGTCAATTTCAGCTAAATATTCGAACTTGATCTGATAATCAAATTATAAATATAAAAAGACTTACTTGTTCTACTTGTCGAGTAAATTGTTATGCTATATTTGAATTTCAAAACCAATTCCGGATGAAAGAGAAATTGCTGTCCAAAGTTGGAAAGAAAAGAGGAAAAATTGGTAGGGAAAATTGCCTAACTCCTTCACTCGCCTAGCGCTCGAACAATGAGACTGTCGTTCAAGCAATAGGCTGGCGACAAAGTTTCCGATGAGCAGGTATCACCGTTGCTTGAGCAAGAGGCCAGTGACGGCTAACGACAGCAAGAGATGCTTCCCTTCATAATGGTTGTTGAGTTTGGGGCGCAACATTTCACTCACAACCTCTCATCTTCTATAAATAAGGACCATTTGGATGTCCATTATGCATCTCATATCATTTGCATTGAGTATTATATCAAAAGTTCTTGCAAAAACTCTCCAAAAAGCATCTTCTTGTAGAGGGAAGAATTTCATTCGAGTTCGCTATTGCTTGTGATTTGAAGTGCCTCTATCACAAGTCGTATCCGTTGTATATTGGGAGTCACGTTGCGCGACAATTTTGTTTTAAGGAAAAAGTGTTTATCACTTGCCTTGTATTTCATTATTCATTTTTTCTTCATTTTCTTTATTTCTTTTTTGCTTCTATTTCATAAAGATTAATTGCGCTCCTGCAAATTAAACTTAAACCATTTCTTTATCACTTAAACAGACAACCATTTCTCTATACAGTGTCCCATACAGAACATTGTTGCTATTTACTTCCAATTCGTAATTAAATTTTTTATTTTTGGTGAAACCGCAGGTAGATTTATTGAGTCGGTTGCACTGTCCTTACTTAGTGCAACTTGTAGGGTACTGTGCAGATCAAAATCACAGACAGCTCGTATTTGAATTTATGGCTAATGCCTCTCTTCATAAGCATCTTCATCAGCGCAGGATGTCGTTGAACTGGGGCATTCGTCTAAGGATTGCCCTGGATTGCGCCCGGGCACTCGAATTCCTCCATGAGCATACAAGCCCGTCTGTCATCCACCGTAATCTCAAATGCAGCAACATTCTGTTGGATCAAAATTTCAGAGCCAAAGTGACAGGTTTTGGGTTGGCCAAAATTGGCTCAGACAAGCTCGACGGCCTCATCTCCACCCGTGTTCTAGGAACCACTGGATACTTAGCCCCTGAGTGAGTATTAATACTATGCAGTATTCTCTAATAATTTGCACTGAACATGCTCTAAGATTTATGCTAACATTGAGAAAATCGCTATTCAGGTATGCGTCAACTGGAAAGCTTACAACAAAATCAGACATATACAGCTATGGTGTGATACTTTTAGAGCTCTTGACAGGTCGTGTACCGGTTGATACCAATCGACCTCCTGGAGAACATGTTCTAGTCTCTTGGGTCAGTAAATCATCTCTATTGCTAAATTCACTCTACTACTATCAAGAAGACTACAAAAGTTAAAATTTTGTTTATTATATTATTTAGTCAAGTCCTATCTCGTCTCTAAATTGCATTACGCTACCTCCCAGGCACTCCCGCGTTTAACAAACAGAGAAAAAGTAGCCGAAATGGTTGATCCAGCTCTAAAAGGCCAGTATTCCAGGAAGGATCTAATCCAAGTAAGATTGAATTTCAATGGTCATTCAAATTCTGTAAATTTTATTAGTCAAACCATATTAATTGATAATTCTGCAGGTGGCAGCTATTGCAGCTATGTGTGTACAGACCGAAGCAGATTATCGACCTCTGATGACAGACGTGGTCCAATCGTTAATCCCTTTAGTAAAGAGTCTCTCTTCGCTATGTCCCTCAATAACATGCAAAGTTGATCAAACAGTACGAACAAGGTCTTGAAACTTGTTTAGAGCTCAAAGTATTGATTCAAAATTCTATATGCAGCTCCCAGAGCTCAACTAGCGGAACAGCTCTACCATATGCAGGAATGGTCGAAAAATCTTGGATTTCGACCGAAGAACTTTCCGAAAATTCAATTAAATCATTGTACAAACCCTGATATCTTGTGTCCAGAATACTTTGTTTTGCACAACTGAAAAATCTCTCCTCTTTACGATCTAAAGTTTTTATTTTTTATTTTTTTTTAACATGCTGGTTACTTGTTTCAAAATATTAGTAGATATCAAACAAAATTATTATGACAATTTCAAGCTTGCCACAATGTAAATTGGGAAAATTTTGTAACAAGTCAATTCATTTTTCTTTTTTGACAGTAAAATGTCTCTTCTGAAAATTTTTATTATTAAATGAATAACTATTCACACTACTGGTAGGAGATAATTGTTAATTACAAAATTAATTACACCACCTAGTGCTTAGCATAAACACGATACTTAAGAGATCAATTCCAATTATTGTTAACCGCATCACATTTTAATTGAAATGAAGATCCTTAACTATTGCTCAATTTTACACTAATGTCCTCAACTTTTTTTGACGTATTTTTTTTTATCAACCTCTATTAATTAGAATATCTTGTTCTTGCCGCAATCAAAAAATTTGTCCCCTGATAACAAGCAAAGAATTCATTAGGGGAAGTAAAAAGAGTGTCCTTAGTATTATCAAATAAGTAAGAAATAATAAATTCAAAAGCTCGAAAAAATATTTTCCTTGTGATAATAAAATATTTGAAAAGAAATCATTATAGATAATGTAACGCCACATGCTTATTTTTGTAATTATCTTGTCTATCTAAAGTAGTTGCATTTATTTTTACATTTACTGTTAAATTATTATAATTATCAAAATCGTGACTAATTATGTTGATACAATGGAATGTGCCTCGACACTTTGTGCAATCGACGTGCCTAGAGCTCTAAACTTAAGAAACATGTATTCCTAACTAAAGTTGCAATTTGATATAACTGGATGCCCTAGACGTATCACATTCCTATTAATTTAATTATAATGTCTATAATTAATTTAATTTTGTTAGATTAAATTATATACGGTATTTATTCTATTGTGGACAATCTTGTTTTTAAATTGAACCTAGACGATATGTCTTTTTATAAATAAAAAAATATAAAAAAAAATGGTGTATAGTTAATAATGGAATTAATTTGCTAATAGAATTAATTTAAAGATTAATTAAGTTAATAAGTATAGTTAATGGGCCTAATTAGTCAATTATTATAAATTACACATATTTAAACATCATTATTGTTTTAGGAGTTGAAATTTTACCTTAAAATACTTACTTGCAATAGTAGAATTTCATCTCCACTAAAAATCTTTGTTCTTCAGCACAACGCCGTCGGAATCTCTATCTTCCGCCTAAGGTACAGAATTTCCCCTTTTCTGTATATTATTTAAATTGATTGAACGAAATTATTGGGCTTCTTGAATTTGTTACTATTTTTTTTAAATCCGTATGATTAATAGAGAAAGAAACCTGATTCACAAACTCAAGCACACACCCACGTGTATATTTGTGTGTGGAGTATGCATACATTTTTATATGTGTACTTATAATGGGTATATGTATATTATTATGTGGGTGCAGATATGTGTATATATATTGTATGTATTTATAATTGTATATGCGTGTGTATATATAGGCGTGTTTGTGCATGCAAATAACTTCCTGTATAAGCATGTTAAATAGATACATAAACCCATATATGATTTACTATTTTCAGTTACTTATTTTTAATCAAAGCAATTTGTCTAAATGTTGAATTTTCATTTATGGTCCTTTACACTAGTTTGATGTTTTATCTACGAAATCGAGTGCTTAGTTTGGACTTTAAGAAAGGAAAATTAGAATGCACTTTATGTCTTATTTAATATTTACCGTTATCACTTAAGGTGTATGAACTTGCTTAGTCGAGATCATATCATACTTATTTCCTTGTGAAGCATATATTGCATGTTTCTTAGTGTCTTTTTGTCTCCATTTTATCATTCGAGTAGAAAAAAAGAATTAATTTTTTTAAAGATTATTGAGTTTAGTACCTGTTTGGAATGATGACATCTTTTAATAGTGAACTCGATTTTTTTTTTATTTTTATTTTTATGAACCTTAACATATTTGTTATGATATAGAATCTTCTAACAACAATAATAAAAAGATTTAATTCAATAGAGCAATTTTATGTGTTCATATCTAAAGAGTGAACCTTGTTGGAGCTTTCTAAATAAACGGTAATGAATTAGAATTTTGGCACATTGACTTTGGGAGTGGCTAGGAATATTTCCATTTGTCATTCGAGAAGTAAATTGCCACTCGTGTTAAGTAAACCTTCCCTTATCTTCATGTGTACGTTATATCACTAAATATATAAATGTGTTATCTTATTTTTCCTTACGTTAACATGATATTTGATTTTAATGTTTTAATTAATGTTTCTCATTACATATTTATACATGTCAATGCATCCATAAACATATATGAAGTTTTAAAAAATAAAAATTTTCAAATGTCAAGGAGTCAATGATTTTTGCAAAGATATATATTCCAAATGTTTTGTTACAAGGTATATGTCTATATCATGAAAGGTGTGGGTTGGAAATGGGACGTGGGGGACCAGCGCACCCGACTATTGTTCAATGTCCAATAATAATGTTAATGTTAACACGGTTCTACTTGAAGGATTCGACCGGATTCCTAATAATAATTGTCCACTGTATCCTGATTGGCAGTGCAATACATCAGTGAGCTCACAATGTCAAAGTTAAGTTCTTTTTTTTTTTTCAAAAAGAGAAAAATGAAAGAAAGAGGATACATATTGAGAATTGCTTGTTATTTTAAAGTAATTCATATGCACATCATAAGCATACATTATATGCACGAGGTTTGGTTACTGAGCCTTAGCTCATTCCACGTTATATCTCCTTATTTTAAGGTGATGGAGACAAAATGATTCGAGATGACGACTTGTGGTGACAAGAACTCGATATTATCACTGTAGACATAAAAAATGGGTTGGGTCAATTTAAATTACTAGCCCAATTAAGTTTACCAAATTTAAGCCTACTAAGGCCCATCCCACTCTTTCAAATTTCAATATTATTCAATTATAGTCATTCTAATTGAATTAATTGAGTGATTACCAAAATTGGTTACGAATTTTCCCTATAAATAGTACCAAAGGTCCATTACAGAAAAAAGAGGTGAATGTGTAGAAGAAAATCACGAAGTGCCGAAAAAATTCCAAAGTCGGAGGAAGAGAAGAAATCCACTCAAGTTCAAGTATGGCAAACACGAAAAAGATCAAAATCTTCTTCAAATCAAGCAAACCCAAGAAGATCAAAATCTTTTTCGAATTAAATCAAGTCCAAGTTTCGAAGTGCAAATCCAAACTCCGAAATTCAAATATCGAACAAGTCAAGCTCTCGGCAAATAAAATTCTCAACAAATCTCGAAACCTAGGATTCAAGCCACGAGGCTCCTCGTCTTCAAACATTCACATCATTAATTAGAGGATTTTGCAATTTTGCAATTACAAGAAGATTCATATCCATTTGTATTTCTCAAAAATACAATTTGTAACAAATTCTATATTTTAATACGAGAAATTTGTCGTACAAATTTCTTGGCACGCCTGGTGAGACCTTGTCCTCTTATATTTTGATCTCAGAATCTTCAACTTTCAACCACTACATCACAATGCAAGCGAACAGGAGAAGCAAACCATGACTCATCTTGAAGAGANAAAGCAGACTATGACTCATCTTGAAGAGACACTTGCTGAATTGTTCCATGCGACTAGAGCCCAAACAGAAATTGGGAAAACTCAATTGGTCCAAACACTAAAGAAGTTTACCAACTAAGGCAGAATGAAAATTGCTTTCACAAAGCCAAACTCTCATTCAACAGAAAAGACCAAGAGTTCGGAGAAAAATTCTCTTTCGAGCTCCGTCTCCGGTGGCAGATCCTTGTCTGGATCCCCTCATACCAATTCTCTGCAAAGATCCGACACTATATTTCGTCTGAAGAATCACTTGAGCCGGTTATGGTCACGAAAGCGACATCGGGGTTAGATGATCAAATCCAACAAATGGCTATAGCCATTGAAAAATTAACAAAGTCAGAAGAATAGAGATGCACATGTTGCTGCACTCATGCATAGGCTAGAGCTGCACATGTTAACTCTTGCAATCTTAGAATTCACTTCATCTTCATCTTGGAAATTATCTACGTTGATGCTGAAATACCTTCATTAACAATACTCGGGTGTTTATTTTCAAGGTGGGCTGTGAAAATCATTAGTACCACTATTCCTTGAAGCGCACTGATTCTCCCATCATTCTCGCCAGTCTAATTTTGCAAAGAGTTTAGATTCATAAAGAAATTCAATCCTTCAAGAATGTTTGGAAAACCTACAAAAAAATGGAAATATAAAAAAAAAAGACAAAAAAAGCCCTATCCTCATTCCGTGTTCTAGGCGACATATCTAAAAATTTGCCATCTGATGGTGTATTCGAGAGAATGATATTAATGTGAGAAATTCCAATGCCACCTTTTGAAGGATTTGGGATACCTTGAAGCGACATTGGTTTTACCGATTGTTTAATCTTATATATTTGGGAAAGAGGAGCCTGAAATTGAAGTTTGTTGCATAAGACCAAATACAGATAGTATGTTTAAAAAATGAAATAAAATAATATACCTGATCTCCAAAACTTTTATCTCCCAAAGTTAGAGTCTTTCCAGGTGCGTGGGATGCTCGATCTTCAGGACTATTGTGGTCTGGAATCAAAACTACTTCAGACATCTTATCAGCAAGCTCGAAAGTGGAAACAAACTTTGTTGAGGGAACTTTAATTTAATCTTCTTAATGACTCTTTCATCTCAAAGGTCCAATTCCCTCTTTCGAAAAAATCTCTTCAAGAATGATATGTTGAGGACTTAACCATTTGGCTATGACCCTGTTCGGAACCAGATTAAGAACAAAGTCACGACTCTCACTAGAAGATAAAACCTGCACTTGAACCTTAGTCAGGATCGGCAACACTCGATTATTCAACCAAATTTGGTGCTCGACATCAACATTTTGATGTGTATCCTTTACATACTCTAGAATATGAAATGTAGATCCACTTATCGTTTGAGTCAAAGACAACCGACGTGATACATATTGCTTGCATTGAGAACAATATCCAACTTTCTTGGTGAACAGTGTTTGTCCAAAGCTAAGTTGTCTCGCAAATCTGTGAGGATTATATGCCTCAAGAA
>CAIGRP010055307.1:0-17523 GCA_903798385.1 Fraxinus cuspidata
CGTTATTTCCATGACACTTAGTACCCAATAGTCAAAAAGTAGTAATAATGGATCACTTGATTGACTAAATTCTTATGATAGCATTACACATTTTAACATATATACCATGTGTGGCCCCACAATTTTTCCAACCCATTGTTGATTGTAAATCCCATTCCCATATTGAGGGATCTCATTTATTATTGAACACATATGTGCTACAATGTAAATATTAAACAAAAAAAATATAACTTTATCCTATATTATCTCTTGCAATATGTTCTCTCGCAATCTTTTCTTTCTAATAGGACCGTACTAGATTTTTAGCAACTATAATATGTTATATGTTTTTAGTCTTTCTTCGTAATATTAAATATTTGTTTAGATTATGTTATTCTTGTAAATGCAAATTTTAAGCACGAGATGTTTGTAAACTATCTAAAAATTACTAATTTCAGCTTATTATATTGAGTTGATAAATATATAATTACATTAAATAACATCTTTTAAATTGAATGAACGGCATATTTAGTGATTTGAACGTGTCAAAGTTTTCTATTCACAAGCATAATATGAGATCAAACTAAACAAAACATATGTTACAGTTAGGGATGATAATGGATCAAGACATGTCGACTCGAGTCTCAACCTTTAGACACTCGCGTTGGGTTCAACCCTTTAGCTTGTGGGCTCCACAAGTCGAGCCGAGTCTAGTCATCCACGAGCTCAAGTGAGTCCTCTCGACTCCTGAAGAAAAAAAAAAAAAAAACCCAACTTGTACATGACTCATCTCAAAATGAGNTTCAAAACTCAATTTTTTTAAAAAAAATATTCATTTTCAAACACATATTCACATAATAAAATATTTTGCACGTAAATTCAATATTTTTTCTACTTTTTAAACACATTTTTCAAAAAATCACTATTCAAAACTTCAGTTTACCCCTATAATGATTGTCAAACACGAGCTTAACAAAATAATGAAAATCGAGAGGCTATCTATCTAATCTATAGATTTATTGGTTTATTTTATAAAAACATAAGAAATATTTATTTAATATTTTATATTACCAGTTTAACTTTGAACATTTAATTATTATTTTTAATTGATGCACAATTTGAATACAATTGTACATTCAAACCAAGCTTCCGCTTGGAGCACATTTTCAGTTCATGTGAAGAAAAAATATGATCGTTAGTTATCAAATTTGGGTCCCACCTATGAGATGAAGGTTAAAAAAAAAAGTAGTTTCCTTTTTATTTTCAACGGCTATATTTTTCATTTTTTTGGATAAAAAATGTGTCCCAAATTAGTACAAATTGGAACCAACCTTACCCTACTCTCCCCTATTCTACCCTATCTACCCTACCCCTTTACAACCACTAAATTCAAAATACCGTAGCAATGACTTATATCGTAACTTAATTCACAAGCATATCAAAATATATTGGAACCCATCCAATCAAAAGAGAGAAAATGTGTCAAATGGCCACCACTGTAATTTCCCAAATCCAGTTCCTTTGACTTAGAATAAAAGGAAGGGAAAATTACAACTGGGTCCTAAACTTTCTCATACCTTCTATTTTATGCACCCATGCCCGGCATTTGCAAAAATATGCAAACCAAGGACATTTAGGATATGAGAATTAGGATATGAGAATGGAGCAAGATGGGAAGAGGCCAGGGTTCTCATTCCCTTCTTGCCCCATTGAGGATTTTTTGGAAGCAAAAAAGGATGGGATGGGACGAAACAGAAAGTAAAATAACACAATTATCATATTGTTTAATTATTTTATTTGTATTTTAATAATATTTTTTATTTTGTAATACGATTTAAATTGAGAAATATAGAAATGATAAAAAGATTGGAGAAATTCACGATGACGATAGGAATATGGTCTCGTCCCTTTTACTTAATTGGGCAAGTCAAATACGAAGAATGTTGTTATCCCTACTTTAGGTAAAATCCACCCAAAAATTTGGTAATTGTCCAAATACGTTGCCCTTAACCTTCAATTCAACATTTTTAAGAAGGCTTTATATTTAATTGAAAGAAGATAAAGATGAAAAAAAAAAGAATTTAAAGTAAAAAAGAAACAACATAAACAATTGGAATAACATTTTTATTTTTTCGAAAAAATATCTTCTTCTCCTCAAAACCCGCCCACCAACCAAACTTGTGAATCCATAGGGGAGAAATATCTCCTTAGTGGTTACTGTGGTAGGACTAGTTGGAAGTGGGTGATGGTGTTGGCAAGGTGGTGGTGATAATGACGATAATTGTGATTGTGGCTATGGGTAGGGACATGATTATGCAAGCTTGATTTGTTCTAGAATTATCATTGTGCTCTCAATTCTAATGCCGTTAAAAGAGTGACAATAAAATCAGCTCATAACAACGCACACATTAGGCAAGCTACTTGCAAGCTGACTCAAGTCATCCAACTCGTAAGCAAGCTAGTGGGGTAGTGAGCCAACAAGCTCGGTGGTGAATGATCTGAGTTGATAGATTGCAATCTCTACTTGGTCCGCCTATTTTTTGTAAACATTTAGGATGAAAATGTAAAATTGTAGAAGACTTGGGACCGTTTTGCGCTCTTTTGAAATATTGGGGACATCAAATGAAATTTTCCCTGAATAGAAGTCCCGAACCTGTTTTTACCCTGTATCCCCGGATCCAAATTCTCGATCCACTCACACACAAAAAATAAATATATATAAATAAAAGGCAAAATCACTGCACTACCTCTTCCGTTTCAATTTCTCTCCCAATCACACCCAGTTCGATCAGATATCTACAATTTTTATTAGATCTAAACCGAATCAGATCCAATTAGGGTTTAAATTGTTTGATCAAATTCAGATCTCAGTGTTTATTTTCGTGTGTGTGATTTAGGGAATTATAAAATGTTGACGAAGTTTGAGACAAAGAGTAATAGAGTGAAGGGATTGAGTTTCCACAGTAAGCGCCCATGGATTTTGGCGAGTCTTCACAGCGGTGTGATCCAGCTCTGGGATTACCGAATGGGCACTCTAATTGATCGCTTTGACGAGCATGATGGTCCTGTTCGAGGCGTCCATTTTCACAAATCTCAGCCACTCTTTGTCTCCGGAGGTTCAATATTTTATCCCGTGATCTCCGTAATTTTTTTAATAGATTTCTGAGTTTTACCCTCTGGATCTGCGGGCATTGAACTTTCTAGAATTATTGGTGGAACTAATAGGCTTTCTTTAGTAGTTGCTGTTTGCAGTTTGTGATCTTATGATCTGATTCCTTTGTTAATGTGCATCACTGGGATTCGGTTTTAGCAAGAAATGATCTGCTAAGCACTGGTGACATCGCTCATACTGCTGAAGCATTTAATTCCTGGGACCGAATTTATTCACCAATTAAATGATGTGCAATGTCACCGCTGCTTAGCTTAGTAGATCATTTATCTGGTTTTAGCTATCACTTTTTTGTTATTCTATAATGGAATTATGATCCTTGAATTTGCGGATTGGTTCATTGCATTAGTGTATTTGGGTTTACATATGTGATTTTGGTGGCATAGCTTAATCTATGTTTGTTTCACTGCTTTGGTGATCTTCGGAAGTTTATACTGCAAATTTTTATTTTGAGAAATGGGGTTTTATTCTTTATTTTGTTTTTTGTTGTTGGATTAGTAAATGTGCTGAAGGATGATGAATGGTGTGACATTTGATTTCTAGCGTTGTAATATTTTCTGTTTCAGTTAGCTAATAGAATGTTGCATCCTTGAGACTTGATTCTAATATTAGGCAATGGATTCTTAGCTCCTATTATCTTAATAAACATTAGGCGAAGTTCGATTTTTATTCCTTTGTTTATTATTAATTTCTTGGGAATTGAAGTGATTGTTAAGGAACAAACTTTCTTTTCTTATGAAGTTTCCAAAGAATTACAAATCAGTTATCATTTTTTTATCTGAAATAGTCTATTTAATCTTGTTTTGTTCTAAGTAACGAATGTTTGCGTAATTAACTTGGGTGTATACATCCTTTCTGTTTCTACTAATGGTTGTCTTTGCAGGAGATGATTATAAGATCAAGGTTTGGAATTACAAGCTGCACAGGTGTTTGTTTACACTTCTTGGACATCTTGATTATATCCGAACCGTTCAATTTCACCACGAGTATCCCTGGATCGTTAGTGCAAGTGATGATCAAACTATCCGGGTATGGAATTGGCAATCACGCACTTGCATTTCTGTCTTAACGGGACACAACCATTATGTGATGTGTGCCTCTTTTCATCCAAAAGAAGACTTGGTTGTTTCAGCATCTTTGGATCAAACTGTTCGAGTTTGGGATATTGGTGCATTGAGGAAGAAAACTGTTTCTCCGGCTGATGACATCCTGCGATTGAGTCAGATGAACTCTGATTTTTTTGGTGGAGTGGATGCTGTTGTTAAGTATGTCTTGGAAGGCCATGATCGTGGGGTTAACTGGGCTTCATTCCATCCCACTCTCCCTTTGATTGTTTCCGGAGCAGATGATCGCCAAGTTAAAATTTGGCGCATGAATGGTATACACATCTTAATCAAAAAAAAATTCCTTTTTTCATTTTTCTTTTTCATTTTTTTTAATGATTTCCACAGAGAACTCTTTGCTTTAAGAATATCGATTTCTTATTTAGAAGATAATATTGCTCTCTAGATAGAGAAGTCCATTTATGTGGTGTTATTTTCTTAGATTTAACGAAAACATTTAAACATACACGGATTATATTTCAGGATCTTTGTTTTGAGATTATCATTTTTAATGAATCTTGTGCAGTTTTCTGAAAACATCGACATCCCTTGTCAGAATATTCTGTTAAATGGTTTTGAAGATTGTAACATGTTTCTACTCGGTCTGTTTATTTATATTTATTATATTTAGTAGTGTGGCAACTGGAACTTTGCAAGGGATCAAAATTTATGATAATATAAATGCACCCATAATTTATTCCCTTACAGTTCGATAGAGTTGAAGGACTGATTGTCAGAAAGTATCTTTGTAGAATTAGGTGATGTCATTATCTAAAATCAACATAAAAATGAACTAGTTATAATGGAAGGGAGGTTAACCAACTCGTCAACTAGAAAGATTTCTAATAGGAAGATCTCTGTTATTCATTTTCAGTTTCAGTGTTTCACACTAGATGATAACTTTAAATTCTTTCTAGCTTCAATTTTTGAACCGTAGACTATTCATATATTGAAATTATATCTGAACGATCTCCATTTTAGACAAGATGCTTATTAGATAAACTTATTTTCAAAGCTGCCTATAGTTGGGAATTTCAACTTCCTTTTGACAATACTTCTTAAAAATGAATCATACGTGAAGTTTGGTGACCTGCACTGTTTGTTACATCTTATTTTAGAAAATTTCTTTTGTTCTGCAATGGAATAGTTGCGAACTAACACTTATTTTATCAGATACAAAGGCTTGGGAGGTAGACACGTTAAGAGGGCACATGAACAATGTATCATGTGTTATGTTCCATGCAAGACAGGACATCATTGTTTCAAATTCAGAAGATAAGAGCATTCGGGTTTGGGATGCTACCAAAAGGACTGGTCTGCAAACTTTTCGCAGGGAACATGACAGGTTCTGGATCCTTTCTGCTCATCCTGAGATGAGCCTTCTAGCTGCTGGTCACGACAGTGGCATGATTGTCTTCAAGTTAGAGAGAGAGCGTCCAGCTTTTTCCCTGAGCGCTGATTCCCTATTCTATGTGAAAGATCGGTTTCTGCGTGTTTACGAATATTCGACTCAGAAAGACACGCAATTGATACCGATTCGTCGACCTGGTTCTAACAGTTTGAATCAAGGACCGCGAACTCTTTCTTATAGTCCTACTGAGAACGCTGTTTTAGTCTGCTCGGATATGGACGGAGGGTCATATGAGCTCTACATTATACCTAAAGATAGCTATGGCAGAGGCGATACAGTCCAAGAGGCAAAAAGAGGCATTGGGGGATCAGCGGTGTTTGTGGCTCGAAATAGATTTGCAGTGCTAGAGAAAAGCAGTAACCAAGTGTTAGTCAAGAACTTGAAAAATGAAATCGTCAAGAAGAGTGTTTTGCCAATTGCTACCGATGCAATATTCTACGCTGGGACTGGAAACTTGTTGTGCAGGGCAGAGGACAGGGTTGTTATCTTTGACCTCCAACAAAGGATCCTTCTTGGGGATCTCCTGACTCCTTTTGTTAGGTATGTCGTTTGGTCTCAGGACATGGAAAGTGTTGCTTTATTGAGCAAACATTCTATCATCATTGCTGATAAGAAGCTTGTGCACCGCTGCACTCTTCACGAGACCATTCGTGTCAAGAGTGGAGCATGGGATGATAATGGTGTATTCATCTATACTACCCTGACTCACATCAAGTACTGCCTCCCTAATGGGGACAGTGGAATTATCAAAACCTTGGAAGTCCCAGTGTACATCACAAAAATATATGGCAATACCATCTTTTGCTTGGATCGAGATGGGAAAAACCGTCCTATCATTATTGATTCGACTGAATATGTATTCAAGTTATCTTTGTTGAGGAAGAGATACGATCAAGTTATGAACATGATTAGAAATTCAGAACTCTGTGGACAGGCCATGATTGCATATCTGCAGCAAAAGGGCTTTCCACAAGTTGCTCTTTATTTTGTGAAGGACGAAAGGACTCGCTTCAACTTAGCACTTGAAAGTGGGAACATCGAGAAAGCTCTTGAATCAGCTAAGAAGATTGATGAAAAAGATTACTGGTACCGGTTAGGTGTGGAGGCCCTTCGTCAGGGAAATACTGGGATTGTTGAATATGCATACCAGAGAACGAAGAACTTTGAGAGGCTGTCATTCCATTATCTAATTACTGGTAATGTTGACAAATTGTCCAAAATGATGAAAATAGCCGAGGTGAAGAATGATGTTATGGGTCAGTTCCATGACGCATTGTACCTTGGTGATGTCCAAGAGCATGTCAAGATTCTGGAGAATGCAGGCCATCTGCCCCTTGCGTATATCACTGCCTCAGTCCATGGGCTCCATGATATTGCTAATCGATTAGCTGTGGAACTAGGGGATAATCTTCCATCTTTGCCTGAGGGGAAGAAAGCTTCTCTTTTGATGCCCCCAAGTCCTGTTTTGTGTGCTGGAGATTGGCCTTTATTAATGGTCAGTAAAGGGATATTTGAGGGTGGTCTTGATGATGAAGGCAGAGGTGAAGAGGAAAATTATGAAGAGGCTGCAGATGCTGATTGGGGCGAGGCTTTGGATATTGGTGAAGTGGAAAACGTGCAAAATGGAGACATTAGTATGGTGGTGGAGGAAGAGGATATGCACGAAGAAACTGAGGGAGGATGGGATCTTGAGGATCTGGATCTTCCTCCGGATACTGACACGCCAAGGACGGCTCCAAATGCACGTTCTTCTGTATTTATTGCTCCAAACCCTGGCATGCCTGTAAACCAGATTTGGGTCCAAAAATCATCTCTTGCTGCTGAACACGCAGCTGCTGGAAACTTTGATACAGCAATGCGTTTATTGAATCGTCAACTAGGGATAAAGAATTTCTCTCCATTGAGATCACTGTTCATGGATCTTCACATGGGCAGTCACACTTATCTACGTGCGCTGTCTCTGGCACCAGTGATTTCTGTAGCAGTCGAGAGGGGTTGGAGCGAGTCAGCAAGTCCAAATGTGCGGGGTCCACCTGCACTTGTGTTCAATTTCTCTCAGTTGGAAGACAAGCTTTCTGCTGGTTACAAGGCTACAACTGCCGGAAAATTTTCTGAAGCCCTTCGGCATTTTGTGGCTATTCTTCAAACAATTCCACTTATTGTTGTCGAGTCACGAAGAGAGGTGGATGAAATTAAAGAGTTGATTATCATTGTAAAGGAGTATGTTCTCGGTTTGCAGATGGAAGTCAAGAGGAAGGAATTGACTGACGATGCAGTTCGTCAGCAGGAATTGGCTGCTTATTTTACCCACTGCAAGCTCCAACTTCCTCACCGGAGACTTGCACTGTTAAATGCCATGATTGTTTGCTATAAAGCACAAAACCTGAGCACTGCAGCCCATTTTGCCAGGGAACTTCTGGAGACAAATCCAACTGCTGAAACCCATGCCAAAAAAGCCCGTCAAGTTCTGCAGGCGGCCGAGAGGAATATGAGAGATGTTACACCACTGAATTATGACTTCAGAAATCCTTTTGTGGTGTGTGGATCCTCGTACACCCCAATATACCGGGGGCAGAGAGACGTGACTTGCCCTTACTGCAGTACTCATTTTGTTCCATCGCAGCAGGGAGAGCTTTGTACAGTTTGTGACCTTGCAGTGGTTGGAGCTGATGCATCTGGTTTACTCTCTTCGCCATCGCAGATCAGATGATCATGCTTCTTTCCATGGCCTGTTTGTTGTTTTTCACTAGCAACATAAATGAAGTCATTGGGCGACTTTCATCTCACAAACACAGAGGTAGGATTATTGAACAACGATAATGTTTCAGTCGAATTATATCTATGTTTTATGTGTTTTGATTTTGCAATCAGTTTTTTCTAACTCCCCCCCTTATTCTTTCTTCTTCTTTTTTTTTTCCATCAATTTTCTTGTAATAATATATGTAATATTTTTGTCTTTGGCCATTCATGTGAAGCCCGAGAATTTAGTACATATGGTGCAGTGGTAAAACTTTATTGCCTGTTTTTAGCTAGAGTGATCGTGAATTATTTTATTTTATTATTATTACTTTTTTTTTTGGCAGATGTAATAGACATTTTGCCTTCTAAATTTACTTGTGCAAGGACTGCCATTTTTTGCGTTCTTTTTTCCCCGTTTCTGTTGGTATAAGAGAAATGCGTGTTCCGTAGGCAGGATTCTACATTCTACAGGACTGAAAAAACTAGATTTTAGCTTCTTTTATACATAAATACTATCTAGTAATCGGTTTGTTTACTTCTAAATTTGGAAATTATTTTGTTGTTAGTTTGCATATTGGATTTATTATTACAGTTATGTCCATGAGTGCATGTTTGGTGCATAATATAAAGAATAATGATATATAACGCCATTGGTGCTACAACATCAGTGTAGGTTGCACCAAGTGATAGATTCAATAAAAAGTGAAAGTAAGTTATTCATTTAATTATATAATTTAATGTCACATTAGTGTCATTTAAAACTAATGTTGGTGTTAAATAACACTATTTAATATAAAACACCTCATTAGGATCTTCTATAGTACCATAAGTTGTTGGCTTTCTAGGTTTGTGGTTTTGTTGTTGTAGCATACATCACGAGTAGAGCAAGGATAAACAAAATCTTGGGATTGTGCGGGGTTGTTAAAAGTTGATAAAAGTTTGTTGATCTCGTGAAATGTGTGGTCAAATGTAGTTAATAGTTGTGGGTCAATTGAAATTTGATTAGCATTTTAACAAATAGCAGTTATCAAATAAACATTTATTATCCAAACGTGGCTCATCACCAAAGACTTCACCGTACGCGTATGGATACACTTGGTGGTTGTAAAAAAAAAATTCTATTTAATTAATGGTTTAATTCTTCTTGTGTTAATTATAAATACTAATAAAATTTAAGTCAGCTGAGAATCTCCCGTAAAATTCATTTTTTTTTTTTTTCAAAATAAGAAAAGTATCTTGGTGATGATAAATTAAGAAATATTAAGGGAGAAATTAACTTTATCCTTTGGATTAGAGCAAGATTTCTTTGTTATAAACAAATAGTTTTGCCAATGGCCAAAACGTAGAGCCCTAAGATTTCATTAAAATGCTTTTAGAATTGTCAAAAGTTTTATTGAATCCGTGTGGTTCTGGGAGCTTTCTTAAGTCAAATTATGACTCATAACTAACCAATAAAATAGAAACCTAAGTTGGTCTACATATAATAATAAAGAACTAAGTAAGGTATTTTATTTTATTATTATTATATTTTTTTTCTCAATGTGTGATGATGATGCTTTAGGACATGGACGGCTAGGGGACCCACACAAAGTTGTCATGGTCCCACCATGTGATGACTAGGATTTGGACCATCATACTCTAGTTATAGTTATTGAGTAGGGTTTGAACTTTACTTGAATGAATAAAAAACACAAGTTTCTCAATATGGCTATAGACTTGCTTTTTATGATGTGAACCCATATTCTATACAAAATGTTTATTATTCTACATAGACAATAGATCAATATATGATCCATCTCGTTTTTAGATTTGCCTCCTACCAACCTTTTATAACTTGATAAGCGATATGTATTGAACCCTATGTATCAATGTTTTAAAAATCAATCCAAAAAAAAAAGAAAATGTCAAAAATTTGAATCGAGGTCGAATTGGCGATTTTTAAAAAATAAAAAATATATACATTTAAATTTTTTTTAAAAATATACATTTACATTGGTTGAATTAGTTAAACCAGAAACGGGTCATGGGTTTTCCAAAAGCCGGTTTGTTTAACGGGTTTTAGGGAGGATTTTTAATTATAGGTTTTATAAATCTAACCGGATGGATTTTGGTCCCGATTCCTTATTTTTTCGGTTGAACCAATCAGGTCAATCCGATTTTTAAAACACCGGTGTATATAATATTATGTTACTATTTAGCATAGTCATATTTTTTCAATAATCAGCTGCTAATCCTAGACTTATGTTACTTTTCTGTTCTCAAAGATAGGAGAACCCCTTCACTCGAAATTGCGTAGTCATTTTGCTAAGTTTCTTTCAACCCGGTGCTGTTTTTGACCAATACAATATATCAAATGCGAAAATATAACTTCCAACATTATTTTCTTACGAGAATGAAACTTTCTTGATTTTCAAATCAAGGTTGAAATTACATACTTTACTTCATTCAAAATGTCAACCTCTACTTCATTGTCCAAGTGTCAAGCACATCATGAATCAAATTTGGACAGCATGAGTAAACATGGTCCTTTTTTTCTTTTGGCTAATTAAACGACACTTCACAACAAATGATACAATTTTTAAATTGAATCAAAGTTTTGTTTATAACTCGAGCTCGAGCTGGAGCTCTATATGGAGTAAAAGGGTGTTCTCGAAGTGATACAATTTTTAAATTGAATCAAAGTTTTGTTAATAACTCGAGCTCGAGCTCTATATGGAGTAAAAGGGTGTTCTCGAAGTCAATTATAATTACAGTATTGGCTTGCTGAAACGTCCTAGTTCGTACCATAGAAGGCAAGAGAGATATGGTTAAAGCTTGTACAAAAGTGATATATTAAAGAATTCATCATGATAACTTCAAATTTATTAACACTGGATGCAAAATCTTCATAAAATTATGTGCTAGAGCAAAGTGACAATATTTCAAAACATTTGGAGAGAATTTCCTTTATTGAAAATCAATTATGCAACTATAAAAATGTTCATAACAAACCTTAATCTTTTAGATGTTGGTAAGTAATGGTACAATCTTCTCTTGAAACTTGATAAAGTCATGATAGTTATTTCCAAAAATTAAGTTCATGCTTGAATTTCATTATTTAAAAATTCGTTTTTTTTTTTTGTAATCACACATTCTTTTAATAAAATAATTTTACAGGTAAATTTAAATTTTTTTTCTATTTTTAAACTACACAGTTTCAAAAAAATTATTATTACAAAATTTATTTTACAAAAAATTAATGAATAAAAATAAATATAATAGGACAAAAAGTAATTTATTTGAGTATTTAATTAAATACTAGTTAAAAAGACTTGTATAAAGAGTCAAGCACATGGCTCGAGAGATTATTATTGGGACTCCCGCATTTTCTTTTATTTACCACCCATCCATCAATCAAATTCATCCCTTGTCCATGAATAGTAATCTAAATAATTTCCACTTCAATTTGAATAAATATGCCTGACTTGGACGTGACAATTTAAAGAATATTTAGATAATTTATGTTATCAAGAGTGTGTTTAATGCACATTTTTTTAAGAAATAATGTTTTTTTTTTATGTGATGTGATGGAGAATATATAGTTGAAAAATAAGGAAAAATTATTAATGTGATAAAAATATTATTTTATTGAAGAATGTACTGTGAAAATGAGTAGAAAAATGAGAATGTGGCTCAAACAGGAGCTTACTTCAGCGTAAAAAGTCGTTTCTTATTTTAATAATATTTTTAATTTTTAATAAATCTAAAAATTATTTATTAATTAAAATAATACATATGAAACATCTAAAATTATAAAATATTATATTGAAAAAAAAAAAGAAAAAAAGTGCTTCCAGATCCGAAGCAAGGTGTTTTGGCCCCATTTCGCGCCTTTAGAACTCCGTGTACACGTATAATGAAGTTCATGTCTTAAGTCTCACATTTTAAAATATATTTTTTTAAAATATATTTTTAATTATATATTTTATATGATTTACAATTTTTATTAATTTTTCAACCATACGTTTCATTATTTTTATCAACATTTACCAAAAATCTAAGGTTCAACTTAACCAAATTGGATGAAATCTTGCAAATCAATTCAATTCCCCTTAGGTTAAGGCTCAACTCTTTTATGAGGCAATAGGTTAGGGACCAACGTACATTTTCTCTCTTTCATTTTTTGGGAATAAATTTGGGAAAGGGGCCGATCATGGGTCATGGTATAAAAGAAGAATGAAATAAAGTAAAAGCGAGCTGTATTGTATAGGATGAAAAAAAAAAAAAACTTAATATTGAGAAATTAAATTTTAAATTATCTAACTACATTGGACTATCCAATAAATATTTCGATGTAACATTAATTTAGTAGATTTTAAGTTTACTAGGAAATTTATTTAATTCACTTTTTATGTTCAATTATACATAAAATTTATTTTTGCAATTATAATGTATCTTTAAAAGGTTTACAACATCGGAAAAATTTAGGTCACATTTATTGTATTTCAATTTTGAGTTTTGATTTTATTTTCTATTTTCTATTTTGATGGTATGCTTAAGGTTATCGGAAACGAGTTTTATTTGTCATCGTGAAAATCTGCTTCTCAAATAGAAATTAAAAACATATTTAATTTGGAACTTCAAGAAATTATTTTATGACTTTTTATTCAATGAATTTGATTATGTAGTAAAATAAAATAATATTATGGTAATATACTATCAAGTAACAAATACGCTTTAAAATTAGGGTATGTTTGATTTAGGTGATTTTCCATGGAAAATATATTCTATTTCCATACAAAAGACATGTTTGATTGGCCAACAATTCTTGGCAATTGAAATTCCACATTTTACTTCACATGTGCACAATTCTTGGAATTTGAGGAATTCATTTTCCCATTGTTTTGGTAGGAAATGGTCTTCTTCTTCTTCTTCTTTTTTTCCCTCCCTTTTTCCTTTTTTTTCCAATGGAAACAAATTGTATCCCCAATTGTAAATTTTTTTACTTTTAATGGACAATTTTCATGGAAAACAAAGTTAAATGAATATCAAAATATCCAAAATTTTAACATTTTTCAGGTGGAAAATTATAACAATCAAATACAATTAATTACAATTCTCAGCAAAATGACTTCTAGGCAATTCAATTCCCTATAATTCATTTTTTTTCCACCCAAATTCTACATTTACAATCAAACGGACCCTTAGTGAATCTTACAAAAATAAAACTTTTGCTTTAAAAATCTAATGCAAACAAATAATGTATTGACTTGACAAAAAATTAGAAACAAACCTTATTAGACACGCATACCATGTTTGAAAAAGGATATGAACTAGTAACTTCACTATCGCTTGAAAGGTTATCGAGCATTCATCAAAATATCCAACATATGAACATGAAGCCAGATTTTTAAAAAAATAATAATAAGGTCAAATAGTAAAAATAAAAAATGCCTCGCGCCCTTAAAACAAAAAATAAAATTTAATGTCATTACTTTTAAAATTTTATATGATTATTAATTTCATAATTTTGTGACAAATGATCACCAAACGCTGATTTTTAGCTACTTTTGTAAATAAGGTGGATTTGGACTATCATTATTCATCTGTCCATATCAAACTATGCAATTAAACTTTAAAATATTGATTAATTATGGCACTAATTAGGGCCTAATCACATGTTCTATTAATATTTAATAGGACGATTCTTTAATTTTTGAATGTTTAGGAGTTTAAGGATGTACCTTGGCAAGTTTGTGTCTTGTCAATGTAATTTGTCATCATTTCATCTTTTTCAGGAAATGTCTTATCAACCGACCAAATGAGCCTCTTTCTATAATTCAATTGATTAGATGTATAATTGACTAAACTTTGGAATAAAAAAAATAAAAAATTAAGGATATCTTTGATGCACATTATCCAGGAAAAAATTTATGTGATGAAAAATTTGTGGCTAAAAAATAAGAATTTTTTTTGAATGTAATAAAAAATATTATTTTACTGAAAAATATGTGTTTAAAAATTATTTTGAAAGAATTAATTTTTAAAGAATGCGGATCAAACAGTGGCTAATGCTCCAATGTTGAAAATTTTATAAACAGTCTATAAAATTGTCAAACTTTATTTCCAACTACATATTTTAAAAAATCTATAAATACTAACTATTTATTCGTCATTCATTGCCATCTATTTATAAATTCTTCTCAAATGAAGGGTAAGTAATCAATACGAACCAAAGCTGTAAATTCAGTAACTAAAAGTTTTTTAAACTTGTGACGCTTTAATATATATTTTGTAAAAAATCGAATTATCTAAATTAGTTTGATATTTGATCCAACGTATCAAATAAGTCACATGAGATAGCAAACTTACCTTTTATAATCACATATGAATACCAGTGTTAAGTGGATGAACCATTAGTCGACTTATCGACTCTCAAGCCGTGCTGATGAGCCTGCGAACTCGCCTACCATATCTACCCTCAGCATGGCTGAGACAATCGTACATACTGCCCGATTTATTAATTGTAATGCTATCAGTGATAAATCTCAATGGCAATTCTGTCATTGACTAAAATCAAATTTGATTTTTTTTTTTTTTTAACCAGGTCTATGAATAGGTATTGTTTGGAAAAAAATTCATCATGTTCACTTTCATTACCAGCATTCTCTTTTCTACACTACTCTCTAATGTATCGCTCTCAGCTATTTAGCGTAATTGTTTTGTAACTATTATCCTCGTAATTGAGCAATCATTATCACTCTCTTGATTTCACAATTTCTTTGAAGATAAATTTTTTACAACTACTTATATTTTTGTGTTACGTTATTCTACCTAGTTTAAGTAATGGCTAGCTCGTCATTATATTCTTGCACAAAGATAGTTTATCTAGTTTCTTGCGAAGTTTTCAAAGATGTGACGAAAATGATAGTTGTGTTCGACAAGATGAAAGAACTTCTAAAGTTATTCTTTATAAACTACGAATGTGATATTTCTTTAACTTCTCATGTTATGTGTTTTGTTGATAATAATCAGCACATATATTTAGTAGAATTTTATCTTGATGATTGACTCTTGTGGAAAAAAACTATCCGCTATTAAACTTATTGCAAGAAATGAACTTACTCGTCACGTTGGACAAATAATTGCACATTCTTTACGGGACTTTAATTTAGTTAATAAAATATTTAATGTATCCGCTAAACGATGCTATTTTACGTCATCTACAAGAGTTTATTTTTCTTTCCGTTCTAATAAGGTGTTTGAATATAATTGTTATGTTAAATATATACAATCAAGGATACAATCTGGTGTTCATATATAGGAAGATATTTTAGATAAATTGGGGAATGCATAGAGGTGTAAAACACCTCTTTCATCGTAATTTTTCTCATATTGTCCAAAATAGTATTAATGGAACTCAATTTAATTTTCTCCAATTGGAGCGAAATTATAATAGTCTACGGGTTTTGATTCGTAATAAATACGAGATAACTATTTTTTAATCAATTTTGAAATGACACTGTTTTGAGTGATGATGAATGGAAGATATGCACCTTTTTTTTTGTTAAATAGGGTTTCGGCCTCTATAAAACGTGATTCTCATTTTTTAAATTTAAATTATGTTATACCCTCTTTATTAAATATTTCTTTAGCCTTCTTAAGTACATGGGCGAGGATTTTTCGTTATCCCATGTGTCGCAAAGAAAAACATATTTAAAATTGTTTTTCATCATGTACATATTATTTTTTCCGCAGTGGAGTGTTTGATCCCCGTCTAAAATGTGGGGCTAAACATTGCTTCACTTATTTCAAAATAATTAAAATTTTAAGTTCGATACAAATATGTCCTCGTTAAGACGAAAAATTATAAAATTTTGTAATTTGTACTTTGGTACGAACTACATATTTTTTAAATTTTTGCTAAGTTTGAAATGTATGAAATCAATATGATTTGATCATTAAAATGAACGAAACGTTAGTATGGGCTCACTTTTTCAATATACTTTAATAATATTCGGTATCAATATTTGGTATTGTCTAGTATAGCCTGCAATTGTTCAACGCACTTGTGACTTCATTAATATTTACAGACATACAACCTATCATTTGAAAAAATATATTAGATCGAGATATATCGCGTGACCTAAGCATTATTACAACCCGAATAGAATTACTCAATTACATATTTGTATCCACCAATGACTTCAAAAAGACGAAGGTGAATTATTGACATATTTTTCACATGTGCAATTGTAGATTGCTAAGATAGAATTGTATTACTTTTTATTTTTTAATTGTTATTATTGTTTTTATTTTATTTATTTATTTATTTAAAAACATTGTACATGAAAATTAATTCATGTACAGTTTAACTTCGCATACATGTTTAGTCGATCCCAAACTCGAAGAGAGTGTTTTTACAAATATATAATTTCTTACTTCTGAATTTTTCTTACAAATTTGTCTTCATTATACTTCGAAAAATGAAAGTGAAAATTTCAACTTATTAAAAATAAATAAATAAAAAGAAAATGGCACATCGTGAGTAACTCGCTAGTTGGTTCGACTCGCCCCATCAAGGGACTAGCAGAGTTGAGCCAAATCCAACTTTCTTGAGGCAAATCGGCTTGCGCTCGGTTCACTCAACATGCGAGCCAAGTTGTCTTGTTGGGCGATCTGTGTAGATCCCGTCAATAGGTAAGCTAAGTGGCTTGTCCCATTGAACACCCTACATATAGGCATCTACATCTACATGTATGAATTGATAGTAGGCTGAAGTTTTAGTAATTAAAATTTTAGGACATTTAAATAAATTATAATTTTTCAACAATTTATAAAAGAAAATTTGGGTCTGGTTTCTAACTTTCAATTATTGTGTTTCAATCTTCAAAAGAAAAATTCTAGATCATCAACTTTTTTTAAATATATTGTTATGAACCAATCAAATATCAAGAACGTTTTGATATCACTTGTTGAGAAATCGACCAAATAATTAAAAGTGAAAAAATATGGACAATATGAAATTTAATGGATCACACAACAATCAAGTAGATTGTGGAAGAGGAGAATTTATTATACCAAAAAACAAGCAATTATCTTACAAAATTTGATTCTCTCAATATAATTTAAACAATTTTATC